>JAQFYC010002840.1:0-23322 GCA_034694165.1 Tomocerus mixtus | reverse complement strand
GGCTGACTAACACTCGCACTACTGGTACTGGTCCCTCAGTTTAAGCCCAAGTGAGGGATTGAGGAAATCATCTATTAGCGAATTCAAATCTAGGACTATAGGACACATTATGTACAACTATAAATGAATAAATCGAGATGAAAATAAATGACTAGAATTATTATGGAGGCAAAACAATATTTTACCTACAATCAGAATTACTAGTATTTGATGCGAAATAAAATTAGAAATAAATGTAAAATTGATATAAATCAGTGAAAACTTTTATTAAGATTCCCTTTATTAAATGGGGCGCTTGAACGATTGGTTAATTTTGAAATGAATAATTTTAAAAGTTCAAATGAAGTTTAAGTAAATACATACCAAAACCACAACCAACTTTTTAACAATAATGTTTCAATTTCCTACGAATCATTTAGAGGGTAACCAATAAATGTAATTTTTGCCATGGTGTTAAATATGTGTTCTGTAAAAAATATTGTTAATGCAAAAATGAGGAGTACGATGAGAAGACTAAAATGGGATTGTAGGAGTTCTATGGTCAACTTCCTAAAGTCTTCAGCATTCATTTTTCCATAACACGTATTTGCTTCCTGGGAACCATATTTTTGGGTACACCAACTCTTGTATTCATATGCCGTTCCTATTTTACTGTATGTTATATACATATCTCGCCACACATTGAAAATCCCTGATTCAAATAGATTGGAAATTGTGAAAGCAATAAATTCTGAAATGTAAATTCTATTAAGCACATATGTGTATTTGAAAACTAGTTCCCTTTCAGTAATTTTGCAAGGAATTGCTAGCATATCAGGATAATTAACTTTAATGTAATCAGCAAAGAAATTTCGGTTGAAATCGTCATCAAAAATTGCAAAATGGGATCGAATCGCCACTGGCGAGTTATTCAGTGCCCTGTGAACTTTATGGTGGTATCTAATTTGATGGTAAGATTCAATATACAGAGTAGTGTTTGGAAAAATGAGAATATTTCTAAATTTCTGGTAGCTATCCCTCAAAGCGGTTACATTCTGGAATGATGAATTGTATTTCAGCTTAGATCGATATTTAAGGTCATCCAGAATTTTATCAAAGATGGGCATTGTAACTTCCGGTGTTTCACACAGTGAAAGTTTAAAAATTCCACAGTTATTTTTGTATTCTAGAATGGCATCCTTGGACATTACTGGAACTCCTCTAGAAATTACTTCAGCAATTGTTGATGGTGTTGCCGGTATAGGTACATGCATCAATTTTGCTACCATTACACCTTTGTACGAAGAGGAGAGTACAAACGTTCCCAGAATCCACGATCCTAGCAAAACTATTTTCGAATTGGTCAAATATTCAAAAACTTGACTTTGTTCCAGCAAAATTCCAATGATATGTTGTATATCTTTTGAAAATGTGTAATATTTGTGCTTCTGAAAGCTAAATACCAAATATGAAACTAAGGACATAAGAGTAACTGCGCAGACGCTAAATACCCATACGGTTTCATCTAGTGGTGTCCACAAAGCGGTATTTTGGGAGCTAGATATTGGAAGAATATTCAAGATTCCATAAGCATCCGTTTTATCTATTATAGCAACGAAGGTAAACTTTCGTAATTTGTCATTGTAAAACGAGAAATCTTTAGAATTTCGCTGAACGTATATCGCATGTATTAAATATACCATTCCTGGATATTCTTCACCATCCATTGTGACATTGAACAAGTCTTTCACAACTTTTTGGGTGCACATATCTTCTCGAAATTTTACACCAACTTTGTGATCGTATCCGCAATTTCCAGGAACTTTAATCGCATCGTCTCCGCCACGAGCGACAATAGGAAGTAAATGATTATTTCTGTTAATACTTTTCCAAATCTTATCAAAATCTTCAAACGATTTCAATTTCCTTCCGTATGGTTCAGGCTCATTTTCTTTAGAGCAAGCCATACACACTCCGATAATGTCCAAATGCATATTCACCACGAATATTTTTGCTTCGATCGCAAAATGCACATAAGGTTCCATATCTAAAATGGACCTCCTAATGTAACTTAATATTGTTCTGGGAATTTCCAATTTCTTTTTAGTTATTGGCAAAATTAAGAAAATGTAGTGCGGATTTTGTTCCTCTAGTTCTTTTGACGTTAACATACTCATTACACCGTCGAAACCACTGTATCCAAATCCAGATTCACTGAAAATATAAAACTTTACGTAGCATTTCGAAAATCTTACATCAAGATAGGAATTGTATTCTCTTTTTCGGAAAGCATCAAAAACGTGTCTTATGTTTAGAAAACTTTCAGTCGCCAGTGAGGATTTTGATTGGGAATAAAACGAACTCAAGAAATCAAATGTTGTCAACTTTGGAATCGAGGCTGGTACTCTCGAATCCATGCCAAAGTCATTCACCAAATGAACATGACAATCAGAAAATAGGCTTAGAGTTTCAATATCAAATTTATTTTCCGATTCTTGGCCATTATTAATATGTTGGCTACTGCTACCACAATTTAAGTGCAGTAATATATAAAACGCAGATATTTTAAAAGCCATTTGTGTTACCTACTTTGCCTTGAGATGCAATTTAGCCATAAACCTTGATGTGCTTCCTAGTTTTTACCTAACTAAAATCCATGTTGGTTTAAGGTAGATAGTAGGTACCTAGTTACCTAGACCTACTTTGCAATTATTAAGCAGCGGAAGCTACTTTATACGATTACGTTGCCTGGGCGTCTGTCTGTCTGTCCGTCCGTCTGTGTGTCCGTAAACACGATAACTTTTGAACGGATTAAGATAAACCGTTCCAACTCAGTATATGTCCTTTGTGGCACGAGAGAACTACAACCTCCTATTATGGGGTTAATCAATCAACGGGTCACTGAGTTAGGTCAATTTGAAACATCGTTCAATTTGCAGTATGCCGAATACATATGCATAAGTAGTGTGGAACCTCCTGTTTTCAAAGATTTGCACCCATTTCCCCGCGAAATTTGAATTTAGGTTCCACACTACTTGCATAATTTACACAAACCGTCGATAGAGTTCGCTTGTGTCACTGTTTTACTGTTAACATTTGCAATATTTCACTTCCGCTACTTATTTATGCACTGTTTGGACTGTTTTATTATGATATGATACTAGGCACTAGCTAATTATAACTTTAATAACTACAATACCAATACCATAATACGTAAGTACAAGAATGTTGCATAACATTACAACAAAGAGGTATTTTTGGCCCATATGGTGGTCAACAATATTTTTTCGTATAATACCTACTCACCTATTCATTAAATGTAGAGATGTAGAGGTTTCTTTGTATAGTATTTGAATTCATATGCATAATATAGGCATTTATTTATGTAGGTACTTATTATTTTCTTCGAAATTACTAATTCACTTGTAACAACCTATACAATTTTGGAATTTGTGTTAATTTCTAATTACAGTGTATAGATAATCAACAATGGTGGCCCCTGGTATTTGGAGTTCCAAACAGTTTATACAACTAATAACACTGTTATTATAACTAGTAGCTACTATTGTACATTGTACCTAACAAACTACAAAAAAAAACTTTTGTTCATTATTTAATGTGATTATTTGTATAAATGTTTATTAGCCATGTACGTGTCTGTTGTATGCTACTTACAATTTAGCAAATACAAGATTATATAATGTAAATAGTATAATGTCTACACTCTAATACAACACAAGCGTCAACATATATTGTAGGCAAATTTAGCCTACCAGTCACGGGGATCCACATGTTGAATTATCTTATCCATTTTTTAGAAACCCTAGTTAAGTTATTGATATGCAATTTGAATGGATTTGGTATGTATAGGTATACATAATTATAGGCTCTTTCAATGTATGTGCTAAAAATGATATTATATTGTGCAAAAATGTGCAAAGAATAATTTAAAGTAAAATTAGACGGAATTAGTGAATAAGCCTACACGCAGCATACATCTACAAAATACCTAAGGATGATTCTCTATGAATGTAGTCAAAATTACATTATTAGTAATTATGATCGTTATCCTGCAAAAATTGAAAGAAAACACAAGCGGGTTTTTGTACCTGTATGGTTGTTGGTCTCTGTGCCTACAACATATATGTTCTACACGATAATTTAAAATTAATGAATAATGGTATGTAACTAATATTATAGAGAACAAATAAAAACCGGAGAAAATGGGAATACTTCTTTCATATAAAGTTTCTATTTCAAGGTTTTGTTACAAGTAAACTAGTGAACAATATCCGGATTATTGTGTGTATTGTTCATATTATACAATGTAATGTATTATATCTACTTTATGTATTTACGTGAAGTATCTTGACATGAAGAATTATATTTTAAAATTATGAAGGAGGAATGCAAAATCTGTCATAATTGTAGATATAAAATTGACTTTATTTATGTTTAATGTTTAATAATATTAACTTTTGTAGTTGTTGGATAATGAGTAAAGGCTATTGTTGCAAATTCAAATTTTGAATGATACTCTATGATAAAGATGACCGACGAAGCTACCATGAAAACACCGAATAGGATAAAATGCGACTGCAGAAGGTCAATGTTTAACTGTCGGTAATTGTCCAGTTTTAGTTTTCCAGAACATGCATTTCCTTCCTGGAAGTTAAATATTTTCTTGCACCACAATTTCTTTTTTTCTTTACGGTCCATCTTACGGAAGGTATGAAATGATGATTTCCACATATTAAAAATACCTGACTCAAACAGATTTGAAATAACCGACGTAATAAATTCTGAAAAGTATGTTCTAGTCATGAGGAATGTATTTTTTACAACCAATTCTGTTTCAGGGGTTTTACTTCCAACAGCTATCATATCTGGATAATTTTGTTTAATGTAATCCGAGAAGAAATTGAGTTGAAAGTCACGGTCAAAAATTGCAAAATGTTTTCCGACTGCCTTCGAAGAATTAAATACCGCCTGTACTCTGTGAAATTTTCTAATTTGGTGATATGATTCAATGTAGGAGGAGCTATTTAGGAAAATTAACATTTCTCTAAATTGTTTGTAAGTGGAAGTTATAGCAGATATATTTTGAAAAGAGGATTTATATTTTGAAGTGGCTCTATAGCCAAGGTCATCAATAATTCTATCAAATGTGGGATTAAAAGCTTCCATGTTTGAACATTTTCCATTTTTAAAAATTCCACAACTTTGTCTATACCCAATAATTTTATCATTTGTCATTGTTGGAATTCCCCTTGAAATAATTTCAAAAATTGTAGATGGCGTTGCTGGAACGGACATATACATCAATTTTGCTACCATGACGCTTTTGTAGGACGAAGAAAGAATAAAAGTCGCAAGAATCCAAGTCCCCAACAATATTATTTTTGAATTGGATAAATATTTATAGGGTTGACTCTGTTCCAGTAAAATTCCAATAATTCTTTGAATATCTTCCAACACTTTCAAAAAATAATGCTTTTGAGAGCTGAAAATAAAGTACGAGACTGCTGACATGATAACAACAGCGCATGCGCTGAAACACCACACAGTGCCATCAAGCGGCGACCACAAAGCGGCATTTAAAGCGCTTGACTTCGGGAGAATATTGAGAATTCCGTACGTAACGCTTTTATCTATTGTCGCCACGAATGTAAATTTTAATTTCATCAATCTGTAGGTAGTAAAACTTTTAAAATCTCTTTGAATGTATCGCGCGTGCACTAAATAAATAATTCCTGGAGTCACATTAGCATGAAGGGTAACATTGAACATATCTTTTAACGTTTTCTGGACACACTTTTCTTCAGAAAATTTTATGGTAACTCTATGATCATTTCCACAATTTCCAGATTCCTTAATTTCTTCATTTCCAACGTTAGCGTGTATTGGTTGTAAATGATTGTTTCTGTTGACATTTCTCCAAAGTCGGTCAAAATCCTCAAATGTTTCCAATTTCTTTTGATAAGGTTCTGGTTCGTTGTCCTTTGAGCAAGTCATACACATTCCGATAATATCTAACTTTTCGTTCACGACGAACAATTTTGAAGTAATCTCAAAATGAAGATAGGGAGTGCCAAAAAGTGGCTTCTTAATGTACCTTAACAGTACTTGTGGCATTTTCAGTTTCTTTTCAGTTGTAGGCAAAATTAGAAAAATGTAATTTGGGTTTTGTTCCTCCAGCTCTGTTGACGTTAGGCGGCTCATTACAGCACTGTAGCCTTTTTGCAGGAATAATAATTTACTAAATATATAGAATTTTACGTAGCACTTAGAAAACCGTACACCATTGTAAGAATTGTATTTCCTTTTTGCCAAAATATCCCACAAATGTCTCATATTTATAAAAGCTTCGGTAGCAATAGCTGTTTGCGAAACATAATAGAACGAATTTAGGAATTCAAATGTTACCAATTCGGAACTCTGATTAGTGTCTCTATCTGTACCAAAATCATACAGCAAATGAACATGGCAATCAGAAAATAGCGTTAGAGTGTCGATATCAAATTTATTTTCAGATTCTTCTTGGATGCTGTTGCAACAATTTAAATTCAATAAAAAATAAAGAGTCGATATTTTCAACATCATTTTATTAATTTTATTATACAATTATATTGTTTTACTGTTGCGAATTACAGAATTATACTTTGGAGTTAAATGTAGTTCCATAATTTCACAACGTTTACGTATTATTGTATTTTATGCTGATAATCGTTACTTGCTTAATTACACATCTGTCTATGTTAAGATATATCTTAATGTTCATAGCGCAAACAATTGTTGTTACCATTTTGTCACTTTGGAATGATAACTATATTTATAATAGTTACTCTTTCGCCTAGACGTCTAGAAATGGCAGTGTGTTAAACCTAACTTTTGGCTTTACTTTGATTGAGCAAATTAATATTTGTGATTACATAATACAAACAAAAATAATAACACTTTTATAACAATTGCGAATAATTATTCCGTACTCGTAGCGTCGTTAGGTGTGTGGTCTGGCGAATACTATAAAACGTGTATGTATCTGATTATTTCAATTATCTAGCAGTGTAGATAGTACTTCTTTTAGTACATATACTATCTATATACCAATTACTAACTTATCATTTTACCAGGGGCAAAAACCTTTTCTTCAAACTTCGACTTGGTGGCTCTGGCAAATTATTTACTATTATAGTCGTTGTGGCAGGTACGCTTTACCTGATTTTGCAATTCGCAATATGCCCAAACTAACAACAATTATTATACAATAATAAAAATGTGAAACTATCAAAACTACAACTATTTAAAGAAAGTTTACATTTACTATTTACAATCATTTAGTTTTTATTGTACATCTAATATCGCCACTCATTGCATACATAATACATACAGAAGTTCTGTAAAATATAAATTTTAATAATTTTTTAACTTTTTACCTATTATTTAACGAATAATAGACACGCAACAAACTGATATCAAATAAGTTATGGTTTATCTAGCAATAATACCAAATACAATAATAATTTTGTGCACAAGCTATTTGAGTACCTAGTTTTTGCTAGTTCATTCCATTCCATTCAAAAGTTTCATTCACTGGGTGTAGAAGTTATAGTATGTAAACAAGTTACATTGGTAATATTTTCAATAGTTTATAATTTTGAGGAAACTGATTAACATTGTTTAAGAGATAATAGGCCATATTTAGGAAGGGGAAAAGTCTGAAACCTTCTTCCTCGTTTACTCCCATTGAATCGTATATTGTTAATTATAATATGGCGTGCGAATAAATTAAAATATGTGCAGTAGAATCGTATGGAAATCTTTAATACTTCCATTATCTAGAAAAGGAACCGGTAGCTTTAGGTTGTCAGTGTCATTGACTTTGGTAAATAATCATTCGTGTACACCCTTATGAGACGTTGAAGGACATTTAGTTACAGTATTCCTGAATGCGGAAAGAATTATACAGTACCAAAGCATTGATGCAAACTACTGTTGTAGTGTCATACAAAAATTATGATTTACATTTAATTATACTTTTAGGTACGTACCTATATAATTAGGTACCGATTTTTATAAATACTAAATACTTAAATTCATATTTTTTTAATAAGTTATAAATAGGTTGTAGCTATGTACGTCTAATTACCTAGTCTGCAGTATGTATTGAGTGAAAGCGAAAACTACATAGAATTTGTTGCATTCTTAATTGATTCTTAAATTCTAGAGGTAGCAAAAAATTTTATGAGTAGCAAAAAATTATGAATATTCGCCATTCCATGAATACGTTATAGTTTTGTTCCATGAGGAGGGAGGATATATATATCGATGTAGTAATGCATGTTATTGTATTATGTAGCATACTGTGCTGATTTACATAACTATAGGATCACTTTTGCAAATGCGTAGCTTTTAGAAGTTTTTAATTGAGTAGGTAAGTCGTTCCATAATTTCGCAGCCCGATTACTAAACGATAGTTTTAAAAATTCATGCTTGTTTATGCATATTTAGGTTACCAAGTTACTTGAGAGCTAACCTATGAATACAGTACTACTAACCATGCAAGAACTGCAATTTTGTATATTCATACAATTATATGAACTAGCAATGAACGAAATGTTACAAGCGATATGTTATCAATTCAGAAGCCTGTAGTAAAATGCGATCCTTCAAATGCCTTCGTTTTTTCTTCAAGCCAACTCTATTTATGTCCATATTGTCCATAAGTTCCGAAAGTATACACAAGTCATATAAAGTCATGTAATTCAGTATAACTTTGCTATTGCGAAATATTAGCAACACTAAAAATTGTGCTACTAAGTACTATTGTGGTGGTCCTTGGAGTGGACAATAATTGGATATGCAAAAACAAGAAGTTTCCTGTATTTGGTATTTGCATAATCACAAGTTGTGCTATCGTGGGTCCCAATGAAGGCCCGAATAATCATATCGGAGGAATTTTCGATTTTGCAAAATAAGAGGTCACCGAATGTCAAAAGCCAAAATGCACCATTTTCAGAGATGTGTTGTTTTTTTCGGGCGCAACTAATTTTATATTATTATATTTTATATTATATTTTTATAGTATAATATCTTAGATAGGTCCCACTAAATTCTGTTACACCGCCAAACCGCCTACACTCGATTACCACTCTTTCGCGGGATGCATGGCGGGACGCAAACGAGTTTTCTTTGTGTCATTTTCGGAGAATGATATCTAGTCACTAGTGCGGTATTCATAGAAGTCCTTTCGCGTTCCTTCCGCATCCATCATCCATCGCAGGCAGGCAGACTTTTACAGAGAAAAATAAGATTCCAGATTCCAGCAGATCATTTTAATACTTACAATTTACTGATTTGTTACACCTCGAAAGTTGGAATTGGAAGTCGGAGAAGCAATCGAAAAGTAAATTGAATTTTCCAAAGGAAGGTGGGTAGGGTAATGGTAATAATTTATGGAACATTCAACATTATCTGGAATTTATTGGATTTCTTTACTTTAAACCATAATTTCAACAATCAACAATTACAATCGCAAATTTTTTTATGTTAGTAATTAGTAATTATAACTCAATCATGATAAATACTAATACAGGCAACAAAATATTATGTTACAGTTTTCTAGGATGAGTATCTTGCTCTGTCTGCACTTTTAAAAGCTGAAAACCTATTAACTCCACTATTTTGTACTCTAATTTAGTTTTAATCATTCCTGTTGCACATTCAACATTATAATATTTTTGATGTGATGTATGTCTATAGGTGATAGGAAATAGCTGTTTCTCCTTCTCACCTTCTGCCTCTTGATCAGACAGATCAGGGTAAGAAAATGGAAAAATTCACCATACCTGCTACTCTGGAGAACTCATGTGTCCCCCTTACGATGTCTACTGCCCCACCAGAGGCAACTTCTCCGATATTTTCAATTCAGCGGGAGAAACCTCTCAAAAAATCTAGGAAAGGAAACAAATGTATTTCGAAACACGAGGAAGTTCCTTGGGTGAAAGGTAGACTATTTTACTTTAACTACGGCTATTAAATACTGTTATAGCAAATGGCAAACAAAAGTTATTTGTATTTTTAAACATCTTTTACCTCTTATGTCTTATAAATAGCACTTTTAGGTTAATTAAGTAGTTATTTCGAACATTCTATACTACATAGCAATAACTAATAATTATTATATTGTATTTTGCATTGCCAATTAATAACTGACTACGAAAGAAAAATAGTAATTAAAGTATTTTCCGATCATATTTACAGTATGGATTAGTCGTGATCCTCAAGATAATGAAAGAGTCGTTTGCCGTTATTGTGAATCACACATCCTAGCACAAAGAAGTTACTTAGTGGATCACAGTCGAACATTGAAGCATATTCGAAACCTAGTTGATAAATCTTCTCCTGAAGTTCGCACGCAGCATCTTGAAATGTTAGCAAAACAGGTTGAAGCGACCGCCAGTTTACCAAAGAAGAAAAAAATAAATGAGATTATTGATATTGTAACTGGAGCTCTGAAGCCATATCGTACTGTTATTAATGCGCCAAACAACTCAGAACTGGGGTCAATAAAGGCTACACAGAAAAACGCCTCCCAATCATCATCCAAATCAGTATCCACACTCAGCTCTTCCTTTATGAACATAGATTCTGGCAGTAACGACGAAAAATTGGAATGTATGGATGATGTCCCAAGATCAGGATATGAAGAATTGTGGATGGGTGGAAATGGCTCTATACCGATTACAAAAGTAAATGTGACAGATCCCACCAATTTAGTAGAGGTAAAAATAAAAGAGGATCAGCAGCCACCAATAGCAAAATGTTTAACTACGGGAGACTATCACTATCGTATCAGCCATGTACAAACAACAGAAACACCTGGGTTCGGAATGATACCATTGAACTACAATGTTAGTCGTTTAAAAAAGTTCAATGCAAATGATGTAATAAAAGCTGTACAAGGAGGACGCTTTAATATTGGAGAACTTTGTTCTGTGGCAAAAGTTGTAGCAACACAAATGGATTCCTTGATCTCTGCTAATGATCTTGGAGGAATTACACATCGAACTGTCAACCAGAACATTGGGCAAAGATCGGGAGCAGTAACTTTACAGCAGATGAATGCTTTGAAAGTGAACCCCAAACAAAAAATTAGTCGGAAGAAATCGAAACCACGTTAGTTGAGAATTTCCTTATTAACTTATGAAGCATTATTTATTTATTGTAATATATACCCAATCATTAATGGATAATTATGAG
Organism: Tomocerus mixtus; assembly: GCA_034694165.1. NCBI lineage: Eukaryota > Metazoa > Arthropoda > Collembola > Entomobryomorpha > Tomoceridae > Tomocerus > Tomocerus mixtus. Next base: position 12,081 of record JAQFYC010002840.1, on the reverse strand, counting down.
ATAGAGATGGATGAAATCAATATGGTTGTTTATTAAAAATTTTAGCTGCGAAAACCGCATTCTTCGTCCCAAAAGGTCTGGAAATTAGCGCGGCTCGGCAATCAAAGATTTCTAAACCCATGACCGGGAAGGAAAAGGAACCATACAAGACGGTAACTGAATCTAATTGAAGAATAAGAAAGTAAGGTGCATGTTTCTTATACCAGGTTTGATGATCTTATGAGAATTTGAGAAATATTTTAAAATTCCCTGTCCCTATTTCTGTTAAATTATCTTCCTGTTCTCTTTAGAATGAATGTGAACATTATTTATTTCATCATTATTGTTATTGTCACCATGTCACCTAATTAGCAACTTTATTGCATAAAAAAATTACGCGGCTCTTAAAATATTAATTACTACATTTTATAGTTTATTTGGAAAATTTCAGAAAAATATAGATTGTAACTAACTTTTAAGCAAATTTTATTTGTAGGTGTACTGGTAGTAAACATATAACGACGATTTTATAGTTGATACATATTTATATAATGGATTTTCAGTGTACTCATTGCAAATACTAAATAAAATATGAGGCGTACATATGTATTAACGGTGTCCGTACAATCGAAATTGCAAAGCATCGAGACAATCGAAACTGATATTCGAATGAATTTATTTGTACAAGAGTGCAATTGAACGTCTGCTACATAATCATGTATCCTTGGTTAAAAATGTGGAATAAGATATGACAGTAGACGTAGATAGTGCATAATAGAAATCGATGTGGCCCGACGAAAAGTTAAATATAAATATTTTTTATTGATGTTGTTTTTCTTTGCCTCTATTAATGTTTTGTGACGATACGCTGACAAAAATGCATGCATCATAACAACATACCTATGTATATTATACACGTTCTGCGTTCTCCCAAGTAATTCAACGCCATAATATTATATTATAATAGTATCATGTAGTATCAATAAGAAAAATGACAATGCAGCAATATTTGAAACCTCCAACTGCTTCGCATTGCAAAACTTTTCTACTTTAGTAGTACGCAATTCAAAGTGCGTAACCCTATGTATTATTAAAATAAATGGCAACATAAACCAAACCGAATGCCTCTGACGATCAATTTATAATTGCTAATTGCAGACATAGGGAAAATTCTGTGAAATATAATTTTGCTATATATAATCTTACTTAATATACGTTAATTTGATTTGCCTGTATTGCTTCATTGCTTGGTACTAAAACTACAGTTATTTTGCAACACCGCAGGCGATATGCGGTACTGATATATATTTCCCAATACAATTTCACCTTGTACCTATAAGATAATAATATTTACAACCTTCAGTGACATTTGATTTGTACAGTCTACTATTGTAACATTGGGCAACAATAAATGCACCCGTTTCCAAATAAAAGTTGCATATAAGCATTTTACCGTGCATACCCCATAATGATAAAATAATAATGATAAGTTGCTAAAATTATACTACGTTGTTCAACTTAAAACTTGTAGTAAATTTCTCAAAACAAAATTTAACATTCTAATACTGACAATTGCAGATTGCAGCTCTACAAGTTCAATATAATATGCTTATAAAGAGTCAGTACAGTGTATAGGTAGTGTATATTACATCCACACCGTACTACATTTAACCCTGTAGTCTTCCTCCTAGAAACACTAAAATGACTCTTCCTCTTATCATAGTTTTGCTAAGATGCGCAAGCAATTTTTTCTTTATCATTGAAAAAGTATATGGATCACCAACTGAATTTTGCTCAAAAACTAACCGGTTTTCTATTTCTTCTAATAGGAAAAGACTTACTGTCTGGTTCTGTGTTCTAATGTGCGCTGTATTTTTAAACATGTTTTTCATTGCGATTGTAATAATACAAATATTTAGGCCATCACTCTTGGCAGAGCAAATTGTTGCAACAATAATACTTTCTGTTCCCATCTCAATGTCCCTGTTTTTCAACTATATTTTATTCACCAAAGGAGAACATTGCTGTGCCTGTATGAATTCACTCATTGCACTGGATACTGCATTTTTTGGTAAATTCAAATATTTTATGGGTATATTAATTGAGCAAACAAATTGTCAACTATTCCATTCAGGATGGGCAAAAGACATTGTATTTCTACATGAGGCTTTAAAAATTACATTATTTGTCTGCATGTCCGGGATATGACATTATACACCGCAACACCGCGAATTTGAATTTTTGGGAAAGTAGTGTTTTTTGAATTGTAAAAATCTAGCCTAATTAAAAACAGTCAAATCTCATTGTTGGTTTTTCAAAAAAGGAGATATACTCCAAATGGGGGCGTCCGTGGCGTCTCGCGGTGTTTTCGCGGTGTATAATGTCCCATCTGGCATGTCCAGGCCCATTGTGTCTCAAATAACTTTCGACCACATAAGTATATATAGGACAAATATTGAATTGTGGCACAGAAACCTTTATTAGAGACTTAAGTCAAAATTTTGCCACCTATAGTTGACGAAACAGAATTAATGACATCATTTGTCACTTCGGGAATCAGAACTATTTTTAATAAACGCAATGTAATGATTTATGAAGACTGAAGGCCAGCCCACTATTAACTAACAGTGATTAATCATAACTATCATTTTGTATAACTTTCACCACAGTGAAACACCAACATTCTTGGGAGCCTTGGAGATATCCGGAATTCCGAATTGTTGCAACATTTTTGAAATTACTGACAGCAATAATGGTAGCAACTTCAGTAACTATATCCTTGTCCATGGTGACAGTATATTTCAGTCCGTATATTTATCTGCTTCAATTAATTCATCTGGACTACATTGGAGTACGATTGGTGTCAATACCATTACTTACTCTTTTATTCATTCATCTGTGGGCAACACCTATCCTCCTTGTTGATGGTGCCATTGCTTACTCTTTGGTCGCTCTCTTTTGGTTGAAATTGTCTACAGCATGTAAAGCAAAAGATATTGCCTATTTTAAAACGAAAGCCTATTTCCGAAAGAATCCCTCAGGAGCGTTCCACTTGTATCGAGCATTACAAATTGTTAACTTAGATATTAATTATTTGTTTGTGTATTCTTTAGGTCCATTAATTTTATTTGTTGTAGGATTGATAAGTATATTAGGTAATTTTCTCTGTATTAAAGGATATAATGAAATGCCACTTATTGGTTATCTGTCCATTCCCTTAGCGACCGCGATGATAACATTAGGTGAAGTAATAGTACTTCCTGCAATAACTTTGGTCAATATTAAGTCCCTGACTTTTATTGAGGAATGGAAAGCCAATCAAAGTAAGAGTGTCAGAAAAATTGTCAGAAGTTGCAGACCAATGAGTTTTGCCATGGGTCCATTTTTCATCATGAAGAGATCAACCCCATTGACGTTTTTAGAAGTTGTGGCCCTTCACACGATGAATATGCTGCTATATATCAATATTTGAATTCCTGAGTTGCTTTCTATTTTGGCATTCATATTTTCTAAACCAACGATATTTATTCATTTTCCTTTATTGTACAAATATATCATTTATCATTTATTGTATATCAGCAACAAACAACAAAATGTGCAAAGGCAAGAGAACTTAAAAATAAAGTTTAATAAAGAAACTATGTAAATATTGTGATAAATTATTGTCTGTCTGTCTACTTTGAGAATATCTGAAAATATTGCAGTGTCACTTGGCTTTATATAAAAGCCTATATATTTTTGTCATTTCAACATTAATGATAATATCTTTCTATAAAACACTATTGCATGATCAAAATACAATACACTCCCTAATTATTACACAACTACATTAATTCCTAATAAATCATTGCAAACCCAACGGTGATCCGTTGGATTCCTTGCCATTCATCTTCATCGACTTTTTCTGTCGTTTCTATCTCCTCCGCTTCCTCCTAAACGTCCCCATCTTCGTCATCATTAACTTCATATTCTGAAACCATATTCCTCATCTTCGTCACTGATATTTTCATAAACTAATTCGACTTACTATGTCATCTACATTAAATTCTTCTCCTAACTATAATTATTTGAATTAGATCACTTTTACAAAAAGTATAATAATTGAAGCCACAACGTTGGCAAATACTAATGTCTTGCCTCATGTGATGTCCCATTTTTTGCACAATAAACAAACCTATATAGCTTGAATCAAAATTAACTGTAAGCAATGAATTTAATACTTTTCTAATGTGTTTACTGTTTATTTACGGCAATGAATTAGAATTTATTAGTAGAGTACAATTTTATTATTAATTAATTTTAGAACCACATTATAACATTGATGGAGTTCATTACAAATACATAACAACCATAATTAAAGAAATACGAAAAAGAAAAGGTTTGAAATGATACATTCTTTCGTAAACATTGAGTATGTAAAAGATATAGTATAAAGTTTCTACTATAAACTTGTAGCCACGAAACTGAAAGAATGCGAATGTTTAGTTTTAAGTATTTTAGTTATTAATTTGCTTCTAAATCTAACAATAGGTTCTACAGACTACTAAGCTATTTATACTACGCAACTAGTAACATTACAAGTATTATTAATCATTTTATTATGGCAATTAATTGCGTGAGTGAGTATCAATTAATGAAGGATTTGGTAACAATTCGAGGTAATGTAAATGAACACTAATTAATTTTTGGTAGCATTAGCTAAGTAAATAATAATTGATATTTTTGATACGTACTGAGCACACTGACCATTATTTTAAGGTGTAAGATTAAATCACCTTCGATCCGTCCACTTTTGAAATCATCCCAACTTAAAAAATTTTTGCATTGAAGAATGAAGACTCTCTCATTCTTTATGGCTTTTTCCTTTGGCATCCGGCTGAGGACTTGGAGTTACGTGTGGCAGAGTAAGGACAGGTGCACTCGGTGCATATCTGTACCCAGGCTGAGGAGTTGGGAATTCCTGATTTTGCTAATAACAATCAAATAGTTTAAATAATTGGGCAATACACAAATGTAGAGTTACGAAATATGGATTGTACGTTGTAATTGTAAAAAATATTTTATTCATAATATTTATTTAAAAATATTGGTTTATACTTCAAGGAAGGATAACTTCACTTTTGGCGTTTATATTTTATACTTTAACGATTGTAGAATAAAAAGTGAAAATTTTCACTTTTCCAGTTATTGAAATATTTCAATAACGTGAAAAGTGAAGATCTTAAACTCTAACGTAAAAACAACTTCAAGAATCTTGTAACTATAAATCCAAAAAGTGAAAATTTTCACTATAACTTCCTTTACTTCACTTTTTTGGAGTATAAACTAAGTGTTACTACACTATTAAGCCTTATTAATCTGTTACCTTTACCTGAATGATTTGTGACTGCAATGAAACTGGACTTGTATTTATGTTTAGGTAAAATTGACTGTTACTGTTGTCTGAGCCAGGAGCCAACTGAAGTGCTTGTGGATGTGGATATGAAATCGTAAAAGGGCTCATCTGTCCGTGGGTTCTCGGAGGTACATTAGGTGGTAGCCCTTGTGGAGGCGGTGAAGCAGCTGCAAAGAGATACTCAGGATGAGGTTTATGGGAAGGAACTGGGGGTCTAAACCAAATAAAAGTAAATAAGTAAAGTAAGCACAGTTTTAAGAAGCAATATTATATTGTTGCCCATGTTAATATTAGTTCTACAGTATTACAGTATATTTTACCTTGTTGGTGCCAAATTCTGCTGGACAGACTTTGAATTTGGCAGAGGGGGTGTTGAAAAATGATACTCATTAAGAGCCTGGATAGTAGGATCAGTACGCCTGAAAGTTCCACAGAAAGTTAATGCAAACAAACTGTGAACAAATCATATTACTACTACTACATCATTAGTACAACACAAAACGTGGCCGATTAACGCCAATCTTCTAAGGTAATTACTGTCACTGTTTTCCTATGTAAATAATACCTTAATACCTACTTAGTTTTTAAATTTCATAGCTGTCAAACAGTAACTTAACTATTAATATTATAATATTCAATGAACAATGAACATACATGTCACGGCTGCTTATGGGTCCATTCGCAATTGATCCTCTTTTCTTACAACAAAATTCCGTTCCAACCGTCCATTTTGATGCTTCGTCGTCATTTAATTCGGATTTCAAAATGAAAAACGTTTGCAACTTGTCTACACATTCCTTGTCCAGGATTTCGGTTGGCTTTACATAATTTACGAAGTCGATAGGATTCATTAAAGGAAACCGGATGAAGTACAAACAACTTTTCATGACATAACAAAGGTTTTCTGGGTTTTCTTCTAATTCAAATCTTTTGCACTCTTCTTTAGCCCAACTGACAAGACGTTGAAACAAAGCTAGCTCCTCAATTTCAAGAAAATCATTTTGCAAAATTGTACACAAACTTGCGTGAGACATTTGGAGAAACTCGGGACTGCCAATAACTGACTTGGCATTGGCTAAGATTATCTTGAGCGATTTTGTGGCCAATTCTTCTAGATGATGTTCATTGGCATATTCGTATATCTTGATGGCATTGCTGTTATCTAAGCGTCTTTTCATCATTTCGAAGCAGTGGCCACTAACACGAGCCAATCGAAATCTCTGAGCCATAAGGAAAAGATCCAGGACGTCATCGAGTTCTTCCACGACGATAGTATCCGTATAAACATACTTCAGCAAAATTCTGAACGGTTTAGCGTTAATCTTCGGCAAATTGATTACTTGCTTTCCCTGGAATTCTGGATTATCGTCATCTCCAGTTGGAGAACTGCAATGAACTTCTTCGTTCTTGTGCATCAAAAACACATTTTCAAATTCGATAGATCTCAAATACAAAATAAACTTGTGAGCAAATATGTTTTCCTTGTTTTCTCCATGTCCAACAATAAATACTATGTCATGGTATTTGTCGACGACTGCCGTGCTGATGTAGTCCAATGAGCTCTTGATTGATTGATTATTTTGTCGCCAATCGACTTTCGTTTGTTGCTCGTTCATTGCAGACAGTTCTGTTAAAAGATAAAAAATAAACTTTGTATTAATAAGGTGTATACATATAGGTATTTGGACATCGGGAAAGGGGAAAGATATTTATACCCCTTATTTTTTAAAGCTTTTCCATTTCCTAAAAAAGTTCCCCTTCCCCACCCTCTATCGATGGGCAAAATGATCGGGAAGGTGATTCCCGATTTCCTGATCGATAAGGGTGCCATTTTGGCAAAATACCTATTGGTGCGACGAAGTATATAACGCTCAGTATAAGGGTGTGACAAAAACGGCCGCTTCGCGACCTTTTTGTAGGTTGTAGGTTAGAATCCCCAACTAATTGTTTTGAAATGTTAGGCATACAGCATAGCACCTAAAACCGAAAAGTTTGCACAAAAAGGGACTTTGCCGAAATGGTACCGTTATCCATACTCCGACCGATATTATTAAATACTTACAACTTATAGTAGTAATATAGTAGCAAAACTTACGACTTACGATAACCAGTTTTCACAAACGGATATAAAACTGATCTACAAATCTAACAGAAGAGAAGATTTTTCAACTACTGACAACTGTTTGATAATATTGATTCGATAAAGAAAATGACAGCGTGTTTAAGAATTTTTACGATTTAGTTTTTCTAGTTCGACGGACAGCCCAACCGCAATATAATATTAATAAAAAATGATTTACAATTTTGGGAATCTCCAGTCTCCAGTCCAGTTTCTCCAGCATTCAAGTTTCAATGCACCTTTTAAGAATCCCGCATATTTTGTCTTTTTAGAGTATTTGGGGCGCAATGCTTGTCGACAAATAAATGAGACAGTCTCTCTCTAAGGGTGACACACTACCTTGTACCGTATCCGAAAAGTCACAAAATGCCAGCAAGATACCAGGTTTTTGACTCGATTGTTCCTGACCACAAAAAAACTTATTTTGCAATACAGAAAGTTGTTTTATCATTACATTGGTGACTTTTTTCACCAAATATCATCAAAATCAAAAATGTCAAATAATTTAGTTTATAATAAAATCATAGGTTGATAAAGAGTATTGAATTTATTATAGCTTAATATTTATCGTACACAGGTAGTTTCAAAATATGCTAGCATCCTTTTATTAATAGGATTTTCCTTATGTCTTAATGCAAAAGGAATGTTATAATATCATACGATACGAACTACAACTTTTCGATAATTTAAAATAAAGAAATACAATGTAAATGGAGTGTAATAAATGGAATTATAGGTTCTTCTAAGCATTTTACTGAAGTGTTTTATTCAGCTAGTATAATTATACAGTAACTAATGTAACTAATCTAATAATACTAATCAATAACTCATATTTCCGGTTATTCTCATTTGAGCAGCAAAATTAATTGTAACTTATTATTATAATATCAATATTGAACAGTCAATAGTTTTGTACATCAGTGCAACAAAATGTAAAACTGAGTCCCGTTGTACATGTAAGATAAAAGTTTTAAGTATTTAAATAAAGTAGTGTTATCAAAACTACTTACACAAACAATTAGGTGTGCAATATCTGTATAAATGGAATATAAATATAAAACTTTAGCAAAACCATAAGATACGTTATACTACGATACTGTGAGTGATTTATTTGTATTGAAGTACAAGCCACTTGAGATATAAAAATGTTACTGGTATTTCTAATAAAATTACAAGTGTTAGTCGACTAAATCAACTTCTCTTTAACATAATATCCTAATGTGTCATACTGTTTGTACATACATAGTAGTGAGTCCCAAACATTGCCAGTAATTCTGCAGTATTTCTTCACAATTATTAATTATTGTTACATTTTAATTTTTGATTATCATATTACTAGGCGAAACCCAATATTACCATTGAGCATGAAAAATACTCAAATGCGTAATTTGAATAATTGCAATTAAGTTTAACTTTGGAAAGATTTAAAAGGTTAAATATTTCCTTAAAATGTATTACAACAGTGCAAAGGTAATTATTATTAATATCAAAATATCATTATTCTGAAACCCATCCAGTTTTCTGTGATAAACTCAACACGAACCAGTTAATTCTCACTAAAAACTATCGGTTCATTTATTTCAGGTGGTGGTAGTGTAAATTGCACAGACTTTAAAAATCTATTATTTTTACCTTTCAAGGCACCACGCTCTTTATGACTCCTGATGGGATGGGGTCTCAACTTATGACTTGCAATAACATGTGGTCTAGCAAAGTAATTGCAACCGTCAAGTGGACACTTCTCGACAGCTCTTAGCTTTTTCCTCCTTCCCCTCTTAGAATATGCGTTCGAGTTTAGGCTAATTGTCATTGTTGCGGGTAAACGTAGTATTGGTTCCACGCTAGGATTGCCACCGCGTACTATTGCCACCGCGCGGTATTGCCACCGTTTGCGTTTTACTATTCCTTCCACATAGCAATGCCAGGTTTGTCAGCAAATGTATATGTAGTAAATTATGGATATCATATTATTACATAAAATATATGCTAAATATATTATGGTAGTGGTCTGGTAGCATTTGTATGTTATACGAAATGTGACAAGCTGTTATAATGCTAATTGTTTGTTTAAAAATGTAAATATTTAGTCCAGGCACACATTCTTGTAATAATACACTGTAATAATTGTTACATTGTAATAATATATCTGTGTGGAAGGAGTATGTTAAAATATATCATGGTTTTGAAAAAAAGCCTCGAGAAATCACACGACTTTGTCTTGAAGATTTGTGATGCAATCTGCACTCCATTTAATTCCTAAATGATCGATTATTAGATCGCGTAATAATTATTTTTCACTTCAAAACATGAACAAATCAATTGCTATTCAACCAGAAGGCATTCAAATGGCATACTTGTTGGAATATTATTTATTACTCGCGAGTATTGTTAACCAGTAAAATAGACTGGAAGTCCGTCATCGTTAAATTATTTTGTGTATACAATACAGTTATGTGTTTCGAATTGCTATAGTTCCTTGCTCCCCTCTGGGAAACAGGTGATGACATAGAGCTGTTTTTGCATTTTCGTGCAACCAGTTTGCACTGTGCATTGTAAATGGGATGTATGCCCACGACTGGTTGCAGCTAGATATATGTATGCATCCAGTTTCGCATATTTTATGAAATGAATAAATGTAGAACTTATTTGTTGCTTGAATTTAAAAAAAATTACAATGAAATAGGGAAAATGAGGAAATTTGGTGAATAAATACATGCATGCATACACACTCTTGTATATTAATCGGAGTATGCCAGACTAGCCTATATGCAAAAGAAAGGGATATTATTATAATTTATCTACGATGTGTCTAGTTTGTTGCAATTGTTCTTCAGCAGTATAATTCTGTATTAAAATAGGTGTATGTAAAGCCACAAACTTACATCTTTTCGATTCTACACGACGTACATAATATGCACAGAGTATCGATATGACCTGTATGAATTTCAACTGAGAAAGACAAATCCAGATTTCTTTGTTTTGGAGAGTCTCGAACTTTTAGGTAACAGTACAAAGTAAAGTTATAAGTAGGTTCTATTTCACCATAATATGGAAAGAACATGGCAGGTGGGATATGCTTCCAAGCTGCCCTGATTAAAAGTCCCGATTTGAAGATATAATTGCAGCCTGGACATTTCTAGGCAAGGCGGAATGGGTCCCAACCAGTTCGCAAAATAGGTTCGGGAGCTAAAGCCTCCTTAAGGTCCCAGTTATTGCTGTTTACTTACTGTATTCCCAAGTCCGATTACCGGGAGATATAGTACACATATAGGTGACTGATTAACTGGTTCAGTTAGTTAACGGATCATAGTGACCGCATCAACAAGGAATTATGGCCACCAATTATTGGGTAGCACAAAATGACAAATATATCATGAAAAGCTGTTGAGATCAGAAATCAAAATATGAATCCCAATTTATCCCAGACTTGGGAAAACTTAGATTTCATAAGAATTCAATTATTCAATACTGTTCTATAATAATGTTTCCTTTAACAAATAAACTTATTACCAACCACTGGTTATATACATCCGCTTGGCAATGGTTTACTTTATTACAATATATCAGCGCCTATAATACATACAATATAATATGCAAACGTACCAGAAAATACGCATCCATATAGAAAGAAAAGAATTAAACACTTTTCTCTGTGGAATAAAAAAGAATTTATATATAATTTCTTTCTTTCATATAGTAGCTGAAATTGTTTTTGTTCTTTCTCGTTCTATATAGCAATGTGTATTATTGGCTCATCCAAGTACTTATAAGCGACAATAGGCATTTACAGATTACAGATATTATCACAAGTCACGTTTGAAACTGAACAAAGGTCTGATTAACTAAAGCCTTTATTTGTACTCTATTGAATCGAAATCGAAACACACTTAAGTCAATATTTAAAACAAAATAAGGAAAGGATTTATATTCAAATTTTAATTATATGTTTTTGTGTCAAATTAGGATATAAAAGCTAAAGATGATAACACTATTACCACTACCACACTTCAACTCAGTAGGTTGTATCCTATCAACTATTTACAAATATATAAAAGCACTCTTACTAAAAATAAAACTAACAAGCTAAAATATGAATTATATTATTTTGCTTGCCACAATATTGGCTTCATTAGCAAACTTGGATGTAAACGCTAAGAAGTGCGGCGGAAAAGGTAACTAATCTATACGAAAATTATCGTAATTTAATAATTTAGTATTGAAATTGTAAAACGCATCAAAATATTTGTATTTCAAGGTGATAGAGGGATAATTGGTGGGACGAAGGCAACAAAAGGACAATTGCCATGGCAGATTTACTTGTATAACAAACGAGGAGCGATGTGTGGGGGCACAATAGTTTCACCACGACACGTAATCACTGCTGGGTAATTAAAAAATAGTAATTCCATTGTGAAATATAATTTGATTTTAAAAAGATATATATATATGTTGCAGGGATTAAGCAAAATCCGGCCTTAATGTTAATGCCTAGGCAATCAGCAAAATTTTCAACAAATTGCAGTTTTTGTCCATAAATGAGTATTGAGCATAAAATTTCTTAATATTGAATTTATCAGTCTGATAGAGC
>JAQFYC010002839.1:0-23326 GCA_034694165.1 Tomocerus mixtus | reverse complement strand
GAATTCAGCATGCTCGAATTAGTTTTTGTGCAAAGTTGTCAGCTGTTAGTAGCGTCGCAAACAAGTAATATATTGCTTCTTTGGTTTGTGAGTTTTCGTGTGTTTGAGTTTGCTAACTAGTGTGGCTATGTTGTGTAGTGTTGTTGTGAGTACAGCAGTAGTAGGTACAGGGAGAAGTTGCACGGTATGAGAAAGCCTGCTCACAACACCCGCAGGTCTACGAAAGCACATACAAACGCACACGGGATATTTATATCCTTGCACACTATGCGACAAAAAGTTCCCCGAAAGAACACTGCTGAAGGCGCATGTTAATTTTGCACATTTGAAAAAGCCAGGAAAATATTCTTGTGATTTCTGTGGGAAACATTTTATCAGTCGTCATTCTAAAGAGGACCACATGCGGCTCCATACTGGAGAAAAACCATTTCAATGTGAAACCTGTGGAGAACGATTCCCTTCCAAAAAATATTTAAAACATCATTCAGCACGACATACAGGGGAAACATTTTTGTGCCACATTTGTAGCAAATCCTTCTTTAGTAAAACCCATTTAAATATTCATCTTTTGTCCCACTCGTCAGATAAAAAGCACAAATGCGGTGTGTGTGATAAACGTTTCCTTCATTTCGGAAATTTTAAGACACATATGAAGACACACACAGGGGAGAAGCCATATCAGGTAATTTTCTATTAGCGAAAGCTACAGTTACGCTAATTTGTATCTCAATGTAAACTAATTAGTAATTATCTCAATGAATTTTGTATTTGGAAAATGTTAGTACTACTATTTGTTAATTATATGTTTTTAATTACTTAGTGCCATCAATGTGGAAAATCTTTCAGTCGCTCCGACAATTTTAACAACCATGTTAAAATGCACATGAAGGACAAACAAGGCCCACACAAATGCACAAAATGTGGGGACAGCTTTGCGAACAAGAAAAATCTTTCCGCGCACATGAAAGGTTTACACAATTCAACTGTTACTCCAAAAAAGGCTAAAGTAAACGACGAACAAGAGTCCGACAATTCTTCGGCAGATGACGAGTATCACGATGAAGACATTAGCAGCTAGAAAATATTCTAAAAAATCTTGATATAATAAAATATAATAAAATTTTTTTTTGTCACGGACCCTGTTTTTTGTTTACGCTATATTTCTTTTAAAATTATGAATGCATCTTAAGTGAACTGATGTACGTTCGGAGTAAATACACTTTGAAAATAATTAATATGGTACCTCCGATGATTGTATATTATTTTTTATTTTATTTACTATAGTCTTAGGAACTACCGTAATTTGAAATTTTAATCTTTATATGTAAAAGTAAATACATTATAACGTATTCAAATTGAATCTCTTTTTAATCAACGCTCTATTCCATTGAGAGTCTATATAGTCAGTTATAATAATATATATGTATTGCTTTCTTTCTTGCAACCAAAAATTATTTACTTATTATTTATTTAACCATAAACTTAATTCCTGAAAGCTGTCTCATTGTTTTTAATTCAGAATAATTTACCTTTTATTAACGCTCTACTATGCAACTGGTTATATGTCCTCCTGTATGTGACAGCACTTGAGAGTTGAAGAAATTCATCAATCCCATTCATTAAAATGTAAGATTACAAATTGTTTACTTTGTAAACTGTCTTTGAAGATTATATTCCACCTACATATTCCAACTTGAAAAGTTTGCAAGCGTGCGCTTTGTATATTTATTTATCCCCTTAATTATCGAGTGAAGTAAGTTTTCAACAATATTGAGCAGATGCCACAAAATTTACCTTGTTCCGTCCAGAATATAGCAAGGGTATAATTTACTTGAATTTGTCCCGACTCCCTACTACTCTTAGCATATAATTATTTTTTTAACCAAGCAAGTTAGCAAGTAGAAAAGGTAGGTTTAATGTTTAGTGGTTTAGTTTAGTAAATTGTCTATTCAGAACTGTCAAAGTCAAAACTGTTTTTGTATAGTCAGAAAAAATATTTCACATACCTTATTTTGAACTTATATGTTGATTTCAGCAGTCGGTCGGGTGCTTCTGAAATTAGTTCACGTGCCTAAAATAATTCAGAGCAGATTCATATATATTTTTCAATAGCACCTATTAATAATATTATCAACTATTATTTTCCGATAAAAATTCGAACTGCAGATTATCCAACAAAATTCTAAAAGGAGATTTTATCCAATTGAATAATTTTTATTCGGTGCTGTTCTGCATAAATAAATGCCTACTCTCATTTATACTGACAATTACAGCTTAATAAATAAAATTATTTGCAAATTACTTAAAATATCGAATGAATTCAGTTTACAAAATCAGAAAATTAAAGGTAGCGTCCATTTGTTGCACAGCTAAACTTTGAGGAAAACTGAAACAATATTATACCTGTGTGCGTCGTTGTGTATCACTCCATAATAAAGTGAAATAGTTTGCCTTCTTAAAATAATCTGAGAATTACGTAAACTGTACCCAAAGCATAACAGGGAAGTATGTATTGTGTATAATAATATGACGCAACGTCATTCAATGACACAAAGACAACATCTACTTAAGTCAAGTAAAGAGTAAAGGTAAGTTACATGTATAGCAAACACACTTAGCTTTACTTGATATTATGTACTTAGTCAGTTCAGTTACACATAAGAGTTACATAAGTTGCATTATAGAATATAAATACCTACGTAAATATATACCTATAGAAATGAAACGAACCTTTTGCTCTTTGTTGCACAACAAATGAGGAGAAAATTACTAACACGAGGAGCACTGGTTGTCCTCGAACAATTTTGCCATAAAAACTCCTGCATAATAAAAAGCAGCCTGCCGTACCCTACATTACTTCTTACTGTTGTTCATACTTCAATCGTACCCTACCCCTAGGAATTAAATACCCCTTTACATAAATACTATGCATATTATGTAGTATGCAATGTAATAACATGTAATGCACGCATGCAAGCGTGCATGCATAACATATAAATATTATGATATATATAATATCTTCTATGCAAATACAGATTTTGTACCATATCTCTCATTTGTGCACTGCACTGCACTGGTTTATGCATAATATTATAGAACGCATATATTACTACATACAGATACCTATAATGCGATAATATAATTATTTATCTTGCTGAAGAGAAGTTGGCTTCATTTTTGCATAACTGATTAACTTTTGCTACCTACCTATATCTAGTACTATGTAAATTTTATTCATTTTATCCTCATACTATAATTTATTTGTTGGATTTTCATATTATGATTTCCTACTTCCAATGAATCTCCACGAGTTGTAGCAATTTATGAGGAATTTGTCGCTACTTTTTTATAAGAGTAGTTTATTTGTACCAGCTATGACATCATATTTAAATTTATAAATTAACAACTAAAGTTCTGCAATAATTTGTTTGTGTTTAAATAAGCAAATAATAATATCAACTTAATGGGAAATATTTAATCAATGTTATGGAATTAATATTTCATGACGCGTGTTATCTTCAGTTATGCATTTAATTCAATGTCTGTGGAATCCTTGCCTCTTTTTGAAAATTTTGAGTAGATTTAGGAGACATTTGTTAAAATCATTAAAGCTCGTTGTGAGGGATTAAAATAGGAGCACCGACTGAAATTTTCAAATGATAACAAAACGGAAATGGCGATGATCTCTCTAATTGACAATCTATCTTAACATCATGATGGATATTATGGATAAGTGATCCAGTGTGTATGCATTGTTTTTATGGGTTCAGCTATTATATGCAGGCAGACTGGGATTGAGACCTGCCATCTAAAATTGTAATAAACCGTTTAGGAATCGCCCTGTATCCCTCTGTATCGCAAATGGACATTATGCGAAACGGGACCGGTTTTGTTGATGAAAATAGCTTAAATAGCATATTTGAGATATTTATTACTTACTACCACAAAATCTCAGTGTCCCATGTATGGGGTACATTGAGGTTACAGCTTTACAACACTACCTCACTTGTCATACACACAGACAGACTGCATAAACGAACCCACACTGTTTCTGGCGATACAAAATAATGGATAAACTTTTGTTCTGAATTGTACAATATGTATATGAAAAAAGTATTAATGCTAAGGAAGGCTTCTATATTTGTCCAACTAGTAACTAGCCATTTTATTTCATTTTGCTTACACAGACAATATTTAATACAAATTACAAACGTAATAGGCATATTATGTACATGTATGAACTACATAAAAAGCAATTGCTTATATGTGTATCCCTTAAATGGCAAATACATTTTGAATTGTGGTTTTCATAATAAGACATATTACTACAATTCGTCATTATTATTATTTTTTGCTACATATTATCCAAACAAATAAGACAATTATTAACAATATATGATTAGTGTCTAGACTCTAGACTACGTTGTTTCCTCTAGAATAAATTGCTTTGGTAGATTTTAGCTTGTGTTACATTATTTGTACTTGTTTGTGGATATGGTCAGCGACCTGTCGCACTTAGGACTCCACAGGAGACAGAGTAGGCAGGGAGGACCGAATGCTGACTTTGCCGAAAGGGGGAAGTGGGTTGGTTTCATTATGATATTTTGAATATGAATATTAGGAATGGTCAGGAATAATGCGAGAATAAATTGTTCTTCCTGTCTACGTATAATTCAAATGCATATGTACATTTTCTAAGCACTTATATTCGAAAATATAACTGCCCTCCAAATGTACATTTATAATCACAAATTGCTGAGGTGACACTTTTTGGGATCCCCGTTAATTGCTCTATCCGGCTGATAAATTCCATATAAAGAAATTTTATGTTCAATAGTCATTTATGGCCGAAAACTGTAATTTGGGAAAAGTTTTGCTTATTGCCTATAAAGGCATTAACATCAATGCATGATTATGCTTATATTCTGCAACACACTAATATACACAAATTGAATTGCGTTTCTCAAACCGAAATTACATAAGTTAAATACAGTTTGGCAAACTAAGCACATATCTCTATATATATTATTATCAGATTTAATCTAGAGTAGAACTGTTTACATGACACATATCGATCAATGGAAATATATAAAATAAATATAAATCATATAAAAATAGTAAACAAGCAGCTAAATATGAAAGTTGGCAAGTGATTCACAAATATATCTAAGTTTATTTTAAAATTAATACGATTGGCCTATTTCTATTTTGAATTTGTCCAATTCTTGCATACAATATCTGCAAATCCGCATTGATCGTAATGTGCATGATACCCAACCCAACTACCTAGCATGAATAAAATGAACTGTAATAATTATTTTTCCCTTTTTCTGATTCTGTTTAGATCAATTTCTTCATTTGCCTTATATTAAAAAAGAAAAATTAACCGGCACAAATCTTCTTTTGTACAGTGTACCTTATATAAAATGTTAATGAAATACCTACGCACTCTACTACATTAAAATATAGAAAATGAAAGACAAATTCTCTATGTGTGTATTCTGTCTTATTATCATTTTGCTTTATAAAAACTTTTTACCTAGGTACTTTCGTGTCGGTTCAGTACGCTACTGCAATCTCCATATTTACATAGATTACCACTGTATTATGCAGTCTCTACGCGGAACTCTCAGTTTCACACTTACAACCGAGAAAAGTCTGTGGACCACTTTGGTAAGTTTGTTAAAACAAGATATTATTAATGTCAGATTGAGTTTAGAAAATCCAAGTGGTTCTGTAAACAAACACATTTGAAAACTATCATCTCTATCGATGACTAACAAACGATTGGCTTCCCTTGGGTGCTATTGGCTGAAAAACATAGCAATCATTTATGTACTGAATCTTTTTGACATTTAAATAAAACAACTTGAACTTGATGTTAATAATATATCCATGAATATATATTGTAAAAATAAAATTTAAAGAGCGGTTTGAAAATTGGTGCCGTGACTGGCGGACAATTGCTCTTAATATTTTAGTCATAAAGTGCAATTAGAACTGTATTTATTTTATTCAATAATACTATATGTTAAATGGTAGAGTACTGATTAAGTACAAATGTTACAATCTATTTGCATTTGCAATACTGATTAGGTCGCAATGCTAATGCTAATCTCACAGTTAGTAAGGAAGTGTAATCCATACACATTCCAAATGGCAAACAATTCTATGAAATATGACATGCATTTGTGGCTTATTATTATTGCTAGCACTTGGTTACGTGCTTACGCTATTAATATAATTTAAATAATTACAGTTCTTCAGCAAAAACAAATGGCATCTTCACAAAATCTTTATCATTCTACGGATGGACCACGAGTTTGAATTTGTCTTCATTTCTTACATATAAAAAGTTTAAGGTTTGCTTCCCTTCAAAACAGTATCTCGTATGTCTAATGATTTCCAGAAGTCAATTCTGTCTTTAAAGCGCTCGACGATTATTTTTGTTTCTCGATCAATTTGTAAAAATCTTGGAGTTTCCACATTTTTTATCGGTTCCCATATGTGGTAGTCTTTGTAATCATCATCAGATGTGAACACAGGCTCTCTGTAATATTAAATCATTAGTTGCACTAAAGAATACATAAAACTATATTTAATAATTAGTCTTTCTATTTAAAAAACTAATTAGGGAAACAATTTGATTAATTTATTACCCTGTTGCCACAAAATTAGTGTATAGATTTACCAACAGTTTTGTTATGGCAAAGTTAGGATTGAATCGTCCCACAGGTTTGTTTGTTGTTTGATTAAATAAGTAGAATAAATCTTCATTGTGAGATACACCTTAAAATATAAAAATTAAACAACTATAAGTAAGACAGAGAACTTAAATAGATGACTGTCTGTTTATCAAGTTCTTTATAAAAATTTAATGTGTTAGTTACCGAACGCGAATGGATTTTGCCCCAAAACAGCAGCATAGCTAAGGTCACTCTGAAACGCAAATTCTGAAGCGTAGATAGGGGCTAATTTTGAGTGTAACTCAAGAGTTTTCATTAGACCAGTGGTTATGTAGCGATCTGTAGCAACCTAATTGACAACAATTATCCACGACATGGTTAATTAGTACCAGAAATCCAAATTACAAAAAATCTGATTAGATTAATTAAGAAGCTTACAGTACTAAAAAATTCCCTTGGAACAGTGTCAATATTTTTTCCTTTTCCATAAAATTCCAGGATTTTTAAAGAAATCTCGGACTCGTTCTTGACTTTGTTTTTGTACCCTAGAAGATCTGGGGCCAAGGATAGATAATTCATTCTGAAGAATGGTAATGCACGGATCATTTCTAAAACTGGGAAAAATAAAAATAATATTATTTAGGAATTGCGTATTTCTGTATATACCATTATGTATGTATTGTAGCCTTACTGGTTCCATTTATATGTAGTTATCATTGCATGTTGAAATTAACTAATAAAATAGTTTCTTGCTCTTACCTATGACTAGAATATCCAACTCTTTAGACGTCGTACTGCATATAAGAGGAATTTTTGAAACATTTCCATTATTATATAAATCAATTGGAGTTTCCGTAATAAATGCTCCTGGGATATCTTGTTCAATAGATGGGAGAAATGGAAAAGGTGGAAGAGGCAATATTCCTGGTGTCTATATTTGTAAATAATTTAAATTTAGTTATCCAAAAGTAATTAATTTCAGCTCGTTAACAGCAATTTAACATTATATTTGTATATTAATTTAGCATATCCTAAAAAAGCTTCAAAATTTGTATGTAGTAAGAGTTGTGTTAATACCAGCATATATATTTGATTGATCACAAGATACTGTCCCCCTCTTTGCCGAAGACAATCAATCATAGCCTTTGATCCAGTTTCAGTAGGACAAAAACTAATTCCAGCAAACTTTTTTGTACGAGCGACGGCCTATATAAGGTTGAATTTTATTTTATTCTTTTGGATATATTATAATTTATAATCATGTTCATATTAAAGAAGATAATTCAAATCTATTCTATAATTCATCTAATTCATACCTCATCCCTGCTCTCCAAACTCCAAAAATTAAACGCATTTCCACTGAATAACATGGCTCTCTGGAAGAGATTGCGAGTGTTGAAACGGCTCATCATGTGCAAATGGACGGAATTGGCACCACTACTTTGTCCACTTAAAGTTACCTGTTGATAAAGGTGACGGAACTTATTTGGTTGGTAAACATATACTTAATATGTAGCATCACAAAAGTTCCATTATCAATAGCCTCACTTACAAAGAAAATACAAACATAAATTCGTGTTCTTACTTTGCTTGCATCTCCCCCAAATAAATGAACATTCTTTACAATCCAATCAATAGCTAATGCTTGATCTTTTAAGCCATAGTTTCCTGGAGACTCCTCATCACCACTGCTTAGTAAACCTATATGAAAGAAATTAATAATAGAAATATATACAGAATGCAAAATCAGCGTCAAAAATGTTGATGATTTATTTTTGAATTCCTCTATACTTTGTAATATTATTACTCCAATACAGTTTGTGCCTAGTACACCATTAGATTATTGGATTATACCAATAATTGTAACTTGTAGTGCATATCTTTCTCTACCAATATGAATTCGATCATTTTGTTATAAGTTCGCTCTTGGTTGGAGAAAAGAACGAAAAAGAAAAGCATGTTTCCAAATCAGAAAAAAAATGTTTCATATCATACTTTAATAAATTATGTATCCGATCTCAGAACAAACAATTTGTGAAATAACCCTTTATCCTAAAAGTTTGGTTATGATTGTTTAATATTGGCTTATATTTTCGGCACCTATACACCTATAATTTACTCACTTTCCCTGGAATTTTTGCCAAGCATGTATTTATTACCCATGAAAAATATCAACTACCATGTAAATTACAAATATTTGCGCTTAATAAATTATCCACTTCACCTAAAATTTAACCTGAAATTCAAGCAATCTAATATAATTTTCTGATAAAATAGTAGCTCAAGTAAGTATTTTATACAGAAAATGTATTAAATTGCTTGAATTTCAAGTTAAATTCCAGGGGAAGTGAAAAATTTATTAACCGCTAATCATTTTCATGGTAGTTGATTTTTTTCATGGGTAATAAATACATTCTTGGCAAAAATTTCAGGGAAAGTGAGTAAATTATAGGTGCCGAAAAATATGAGCCTTTAATATTACCTAATACTCCTAGACGATAATTGAAGTTGACAAATACGATATCCTGCTCCAGCAGGAATGACGGACCGTAACCGGAACCACTACTATACGTATAGGCACCTTACTTTCAAAAAGTATTCAGTTATTTATTTACAATATTGGTATTGTTGTAAGAATATGTACAGTTTGCATACTATTGTAGACACTGCTAAATTGTTGACATACCTCCGTGAATAAATATCATCACTGGTAGTTTAGGGTTATGGCCATTCATGGGAAGCTGCAAAGTCAAAATCAAGGTTTGTTAGCTCACATACATTATCTAGGCAACAATGAACTTTAATGTTACTTTGAAATGGCATTTACCATAGGCGTGTAAATGTTTAATGTGAGACAATCCTCTTTCCCTGTTACTTGTGGAAATGGAAAATTAAGTTGCATGCATTCCGGACCTGGCGATTTTGCAGAAAATATACCTTTCCATGGTATTTTTGGGACTGGTGCCTATGAATTTTAAAATGTAAATTATAAAACGTACTCAAGACTCAAAGGATGGACTGACATGACCATAAGCTTAATGTTAAGTGTTACTATATTGTTTGGCGTCAACAACAGAGGCTATGAATATATTAAAATTAGTTTTATTGACGGCTAATATAGCAATGATGTCTCCAAATTTTATCTGTAGAGAATAAATGCTGTTTCGTAGACAATACATCAAAATTATTAATAAAATTATTCAAAAATATGAATAACAAAAGAAAATGTACCTTGAACCGATTCGATTTTATTGGTGGTTCCGCGTATGGAATTCCTTCAAAAGCAAAAATCTCGCGTCCACTTGTAACTTTCATGAAATATCCTTCCATGGTTCCCGTGTCACTTTTTACAATCGGCACTTTTGCTGCGAGATTAATATCATTGTCACTATCGGGATCCTTGATTTGACGAAAAGTGGGTTTAATCTCAAAATCCCTAGGCAGCAGAGACACTGGCGGCTCATACCGCCTATCACAAGGAATTATTGTGGCACACAAAATATTTATTATTTGGGATAGGATTAGCGCAGCCATCTAATTTAGCTATTGCTAAAATTCTGGAGAAATCATGTAAAACAACCTATTCAGCAGGCTTGTTGACAGCGACTGAATTTTGTATAATATTTAATTCTCCGTTGAACCAGACAATATAAGTAATCCCACTAAATGCGCAGTTGACCTTAAGACAAGTGTAAATGTAATCTCTATCTAGGAACAAAATTGTCCAGACCAAAGTCAAAGACTTCCTCATTTTCACACGCATACCACAAGCCATCGTATACAATGTAAGGTAAGCTTTGCTAATTCATTCTGTAGTAAGTACGTATAAGGTATTCTTTCTGTGTTAACAAGAGCTATAAAACAAGATGATAAAGGTGCAGAATGAAGATTCCACTATTTCTTTACTTGTTACAAGCTTGACGGGTTCTTGTCCTGTTATAATAAGTAAGCATACTTTAGTAATACAAAGTAAGAAGAAGTACTTATTATTTTTCACGTTGCATGATACTCGTACACTTGCAAAATTTAAATGCTATAGGATATACAGATAAACCCCAAAGATATAATATTTCGCATTTATTTTTCCGAGAATTGAAAAATTAAATAGATGTCTAAGTCTACTTTATTGCCTTGTATTAATTTTTGTAGCACTGCAGTTCTTAAAAAAGTTGTTCCATTAACAACTTCTTTTTAAAAAAAGGTGTGCGGTTTGATATACTTTAATTTTAAAAGGGTTACTTCAAAATTTTGCTATTCAAAATATTTAACTAACTACAATTTACAATAATAATTTAACAATTTTTGGAAATAATTTCTTGAAAACTGAAAGTTTTTTCCCAGCCTCCATATTATTATTTTCATGACAGTATCAATCAATGGATTCGCTGATTAGATTGAGCAAACTAAGAAAAACTTACCTACATTAACATTAATGAACTCATTAAACATGCATCTTTTCTAACAATAGAAGAGATTCTCTATAGCTAATAGAATTAAGTTAGAAGAATGGTTAGTTTACTAAAATCTACAGTATTTACATGTACACTACATGCATTAGTTATAATAGCTAGGTAATACTTACTACTTACAATAATATGGAATATTTCAATTACACTCTCAAACTTCATTGTTGTATTGTTTAACATTATTTTAATATTTTAGAATTATTACTTCCTTAAGAGTAGTTAGCACGTTAGCAGCTGCAGTAGTAAGGTAGAGTAAATTACACACCTAGTACTACATAGGTGGCCCAAAGGATTGATCTACACAAAAAGTGTTGTTTTACATTAGCAGCAAATAATTCTGGTTTTAGATTTTCTGGGCTGTTTTTTTATTTAGAGTACATATTGATTTGTATATTAATTACCTTATTAGCTGCAAAATTAACTGTTTTTGTTAACCATATAGTCCCCACCTTTAATTATAGAGCAGTGGGCCTGGAGACGCTAGTTTAGTCTCTGATGGTTGAATGGTTGTTATAACACAATCGAATTATTATTATTATCACATATATTGTGATAATAATTCCGCATTCTCATCTTTG
Organism: Tomocerus mixtus; assembly: GCA_034694165.1. Taxonomy (NCBI): domain Eukaryota; kingdom Metazoa; phylum Arthropoda; class Collembola; order Entomobryomorpha; family Tomoceridae; genus Tomocerus; species Tomocerus mixtus. The sequence continues at coordinate 11,596 of JAQFYC010002839.1, read as the reverse complement.
TACTTTTACATTTTACATGTACAAATATATTAGCAGCCTTTGTTGACTTGCTAATGTTTAGCCGGCCGTAGCAGTAGCTGTGAAAAAGTAGTGAGGTGATCGAGTGAAGGTCAACTGGTGGTCAAATTAGTGTGATCCTTTGTGGCTTGTTTCCCCAGCATTGATGGATTGAATGCGGACCACTCTGTATGTGGATACATGCATGTGTATCGTATTCACGCAATTAAAATTCAATTTTGTAGTGAATGGACTGATGCTAACTAATGATAATGGGCAAATTGTAATGCAACTACATTACAATTTGAAATGTGTACAAGTGAGTGCGTATAAAATAATAACAGAGAACCTCAAAGTACTATAGCTGAAGTAAGCAATCACTCAGGTCAGGTTATTACTTTTTTATTGCTTATGGATGGTCCAGAATTGGAAGACGGTAATTGCAGGGATTAACTACCGACGTTGTAAAAATGCAAGTTAATAATGATGTGAATATTTTTTAGATGACAACATTAATATTCCATAATTGGGATAAACTCAAGCGTAACATCTATAAGAAAGCTTATCAATACTCAACCTTGCAGCCGTAGGGTATACAGCAGGAACGCACATTGCTGAGGAAGAAAATTCCGAATATTGTACTAATGTAATTTTTTCATGTAGGAATGCTTCAGGTCGCCAAGTGGGAATGATCCGGTAGGAAATAGAAATAGTATTCCGCCAACCATGCAAAGGACAATATATAGACAACTGGGAATGTTTTGACTATTCACACTCACACTATGCAAAATTCACATATTTGTTTTCAAACCCAATTTTAGCAGTTTAAGGCCCTGCACTACATTTTTATTTTTTTTAAATAATTAAGCATGATGCGCATTTACTTATGATGGTACGTAATCACTCAGTATCCTTGTTTATCGTCTGCCGTCTACGTCAAATAATATTTTCTCACATTTATCTACACATCAAGATAGCAACAACAATAAGTATATTATGTTTTATGAACGAGCTAGTTATTGTGTTATTAGCTTGAGGATTAAGACTTTGATGTGACAGCTTGATTGCCTATGCTTTCTAGCTTTCTTCCAGCTAGTACTCTGGATAGGTAATCTGGAACGAGCTCCATTAGGTTTTACCCACCATGGGAGCTACTAACTGTTACAAACTTACTATTTCATCGTAAGATTCACTGAGGATGTGGCAACACCTCACGAGGGTGAATTAATGAAATGTTTCTTAAGGAAAAAAGATCCCTAAACCTAACCCATTAAGAACATAAAAGTACCTATTGGAAGGTCCAATATATGACCTTTATGGGTGTCGTCATACTGTATTTTGAAATTTTTCATTCCGTAAAATTTTATGTTTCATTAATCTCGAAATTTTCACTAATAATTTTCGATAATTTTACAAAAAATGCAAATTGAATCTCATCTCAAAAGTTGAAAAGATCACTTTTGACATCTCTAAAGTAAGTGCATTAAAACTGTTGTAGAAAATTTTGAAAAATGGATTTTCAAATTTTGTGGCAAAGGCTGGCAAGATTTTGCCTATTAAAATTTAAAATTTAATTCAATATAGGTATAGTAAAATAATTGTCGAAATACTATAGTGAAATGTGAATAGATTTGTGAGAATTGATGAGGACTTGTCCTCTTTGATTTATTTAAAGTAGGTTTACAAGGTTTTAGAATTTAGTATAGGGCTATGCAACATTAAGACTAATTATCAAACAGATTTCCTGTACCCAATTTTGTTCCACAATTATTCTGAATTCCGAATCCTGTTTAAATCAGAAAAATATAAATATAGTACAACAATAAAAGTTATTTTTAGTAAAAGAGAATTTCTAAGCTTTTCAACGTCTTATTTTTATCTTACCCCTGAAACTCCTGATGGAGTCTGGAAAGGATACTCAAAATTATAAAGTTGCCCTTGTTCAACGGTACTATCTTGAAGTACACCTTCTGAAAGTTCGAACAACTGCATTTCCTTGATTATGATTGCACGGTGTCTCAGATCCCAGTGGAAATCCCCTAAATAGTAGCCAGGAAAAATGATACCACATCGCAAAATAATATAATAATAAGAGTAATATGGTTGATATTTAGTGGCGCCTCAAAAAAAGTTCTCTTTGCCAAAATTCTAATGTAACTTTGTCTCAAAACTAGTAAATTACATCAAAGTTGAGAAATAGTCCCAAGAAAAATTTTAGTTCCCCATTGAAAATATAATTTCCGTAAATTTATGCTAAAAAGTGGAATAAGAATAGGTGATTACAAGTTTTAAAGATATTTACATTTATCAACAAAATCTACTTTTAATTATCGTTTCATGATACACTTCAGAGAAATTAAATTTTCATGAAGGGACCTTAATTTCCACAAGGGGAACTTTTTTTTTCATGGGAGACCTACATATTCATGAGCGGAACGTGCATATCATGGGGCAACGTGCATTTTCATGGAAGTACTTTTATTTTTACGTGGGGAACTTTTTTCATTGTGCTAGAATAGGATGTTGCGTTTTTATGATTAATATCGAATTAAGGAACCGTATTTTTTTTGAAGAGCCAATAGTTGAGGAAAAGCTCCGTTACATTTTGTGCAACGTGACCATTTTTTAGACGTCCCAAAATATATATCTTAAAATATTAACGACTTACGTGGTCTAAAATCAACTGTGAGTGTGTTTTGACCTCCAGGAGAAAGTTGGCAAGGAATGGAAGTGCAGCCATTGAGACGAACATCCTGAAGGGTTGCAACACCTTAAGGATTCATTAAGTAGGTACTAATTAGCTTTTCCACAGTATTAGCAACGTAATTGTAATGCAAAATAATATATATTTACCACAATCAGTAATTCCGGTAATCGCCAATGTTCCGGAAGCCTTTGAAATTTCTTTTGTTAAGGAAATTGAAGAAGTATTAATGGATGCTGCATTACAGAAGGCGATGATAGAAAGGATAACCAGTGCTTTCTGCATTTTGGCTACTTTAGAATTACTTATTTAAAGTATTATTGGTTGTTAAGTTTCAATTCCTCGACTATTAACTCACTTCAACTTTCAGTACTAACAGAACAATTTACAGTATACTGTAATTTATAATCGACTCTTATCTCATTCAAAAGTTTATACATCGAAAGTTATTTATAAATTAAGAGAAAATTTAATTAATAGGTTGTCAATGAGAATCACTTAATGTTTATTTACAATTAATCAATCATCAGCAGTCAATCAAGGCTGACTTGCAATAATTGACAACTTCACCGATAACTTAAATAATTTAGATTGATGATGCGGACCCCAATATATGCATAACTGATACTATGGTTTTTGATGGAAATAGTCATCTCTGCTTGGGATGAAGGATTGGTGTAGCAACAATTATTCGCAGTCTAGTTGGGAGAAATCTCACATATACTAGTGTATCTTGATTGCATTACAATCAATAATAAAATTTTTAATTTCTTATTTTTATAGTAATAAAATTGCTAAATCTATCAATTTGGTAACATAGCTAAACCTGATCTAAATACTCTGTATAACAAAATCGGAATCATATCTCTCCGTAAACTTGTTGCTTATCCTAATTTGATTATTCTTCATACTACAGTATCATCGTGTATACTAAAGATTATTTTCCTGGCAGGTTTTCTAATCTATGGATAATTCTTTGCAGCAGCAAGAAGTTGTCAAAATACTTATTCCTGCTAAAGTCTGTATTCTTTAAAAAAATTCTTATCAATAGCGTGCAATTATTGGGTAGATTGATCTTTCAAGTAATATCAAATTGACTACAAGTTCTCTTTCATTTAAAAACAACAAAAGATTCATCTATGCAAAGGCTAAACCATTGCACAATCTGTATCCTATGGAATTACTACTATATGTACATTAATATATCAATGACACCGATAACTTTGCAAGTATTATAAACTCTGTAGTTAGTGTTCTTAAATTAATTTTTTTACTAAAATCTATGTAAAGGATAAACAATTGAGTACTAATGTTGTATATTGCACCTCTATATCAATTGTGGAAGACCAGTCAAAGTGCTGAACAATACTGACAATAAGGCAATGATTGATTGATTGAGATTAAATAAAGTATTCCAGAAATCATTAACTAATTGCATGATATCCTCTTGAGATATCGCGTGACTTTATAATCACAGTTCATAATGTTAAATTCAGGAAATATTTAAGGATGCCTTTTTTCAAGGAAATCCGTGTTTTAATTGAATGCATTATTTTCAGAAAAGTAAAATACAATTTTTTCTAAAGAAATAAAATAATAAACAAAATAAATTGTATTTTCTCTCACTAATTTTATGATTTATTCCAAGCAGCATAGGATTTTTCAATATGAAAAGCCCCAACTTTTATAATTTTTCTCTTACATATCTTTAATTATATAAATCTAAACTGTTGTACATATTGTGCGCACCTTTACTATTGTGAAGGCTATTTGCTGCGGCTTGGAAATATGTAGTTTTATTTAGTCTTTCAAAGGATTAACACGAATATTTTTGAAATAGATTCTCTGATTCGGACGGATAAAATGAACGAAAATTATTTTGAATCTGCTACTCGACGACATTTTAGCATAAGGCACCCTTAAAAATCCTCATAGTAAAAATATCCTATCATCACACTTCAAATGGCGTGTAACACTTCTAATGCCAATGTCCATGTCAATGCCAGTTAAATGGAGATGGCGATAAGATTGAAAATCTTGTATGTAATTACCACTTTACTAATATATCACTTTATATTGATAAGTTATGTTGCAAAATATGATAATTATTTCTTGATAATGAATTTGCGAAAGTATAAATACTGGGTCGAATATATCAAACTGCAAAGGTAAAGAAAGACATGCTGTAGATAATAATTTTATTCAAAAGGAAAAATTATTATCATGAAGTCATTGTTAGTTTTTTTAAGCTTGGTAGCCTTTTGTTATGGGCACGGTCGTGTAGTTGATCCTCCACAAAGAGGTTCTCTCTACAGATGGGAAGAATATCAATGGGCTAATCCAGGACATTATCGGGATGACAATGAACTCATCTGTGGAACCAGATCGGTTGGTGTAACACAATTTTTCTACTGCTTTTTTGAGATTGAGAAGGTTCATTAAAAATTTCCTCTAATAGGTGACGGATCCCTACAATGGAGCGTGTGGTGTTTGCGGTGACAGTTATTTGGATCCCAGACCACGTCAACATGAGATTGGAGGTACATTTGTATTCCATTTTACACTTTCTCATTAAAACGTTAAGGACTTAGCAAATGTGATCACTTTTCCTTTTGTCCGATGTCTCTCTCAACAAGCGATCTGATTTTTGGCTATTAATAGTATTTCAAAATTTAGGAGTTCATTAAGAAAACTATTTCAACATTTGTTTTTATTTTTCGATTTTACCCATATTTTTTGAGGTCGATTGTGTTTTCGTTTTTCCAAATTTCATAATTAATGTTTTTAAGTGGTCCATTGCCACCGAACAGATGGGGATGTGTGGAGTCGAATTCTCAACATAAAGTTATTAACTTCTAATAAATCCTTATAAATTCTTTCGCAGGAGAATTCGAGCGTGGTCTTATTGTCCGAAATTACACTGTTGGACAGGTAAGCTAAAACAATTAAAATTCTGTCCCTATTTTTGTAGCAATGAAAGCCAACATTATAATCAAAATACCATAGAAACATTGCAGGCAAGTCTTCGTATGTATGTGCAACCTCCATATTTTTTTCGTAGACAATCCCAATTGAGATCTGGATCGATGTAAACCACGACGGATGGCATGAATTCCGTCTGTGCCCCTACAGCATAACTGGAGAAGAGACTGAGGCATGTTTCAATCGCTATCTTCTGCGTTTCGGTGATGGCAAGACACGTCATCCAATTAATATTAACCAAACAATCCGAACCACTCTCCAGCTCCCAGAAGGATTAGCTTGTGACAGATGTGTATTGCAATGGCACTGGTATGGAGAAGGATCAAAACAATACTACAGAAACTGTGCCGATATTTCAATTCATTAAATATTAAAATCTTATACTACATTTTAATAATTGTTTTCATTCGCAAAAAAACAAAAATGTATTGCCCTGCAATAAAGTAAAATTAAATTGTGAGCGTCAACAGACAGATAAGCTTTTTATATCATCTAGCTGATGGAAAGAAACTGCGCTACAATACAGAGCATAATATAATTTATTATTTTCAATATATAGGTACATCGGTCATTATCCATCTACCATTAGCTATATGCATCAAAAATGATGTGATAATTAGGAATTTAGATGAACTAATGGTTAATGAATAATAAATACGAAATATCAGTATACATAATTGTCGTTTCATTTGTATGTAATCTACTTAATGAGGCGCTTCAGAGATAGCAATTAGTACATGTGTTTTTAAAAGGAAACTTTTTTTGATTATCCGATGTTGAGTTAGGCTTGGCATCTTGAAATGGCAAAATTTTCAAATTTGTGAAGGAGTTTACATGTTCCCGTTTGTTAGCTTCTCACGTACTGCCTGCCCTTACATGTATAATTAACATTAAACTACAATATAATGATAATCACGTTGCGCCACCAATTTCACAAAAATATATTTTGTCTCATTGTTAATATTCCTTCCTATAATGTAGTAAAACATCACATAATGCTTTACCTGTACAATGTTAATTTCATTGTCCTTCTATTACCCACCTGTGCATTAATTATCACAATATGAATATTTAAATCTATTGTTGATTATATATATGATGTCTTCCTATTCGTCGTACATTTCATTTCCAAAAGGGGCTTTAGGAATATCTTTTTTAGGAGTGTCGAGTTTATGTGATTTACTCATTTATGTATATATCCTCTATATATATAAAGCTATATGGCTTGAGAAGTGGGTTACATTTGTCAAGCTTAGATAAACTGTAAGCTTAGATAACTTTAATTTGTTTGTTTATTTCTTTAAAATATGACTTACTTGTAACATAATTAAGAAGCTAGCTAATAAAACTCCATTCATATTAGACACATTTTATTTAATTTCTTGCTCATTTCCAAAAGTTGTATTCCTTGTTGAACAATTACTGAGCACACCAAGTGAATATTGTTAAGCGAGAATTTCAACGATTATTTTCAATTCAATTGTTTTCTCCAACGTTTTGATCAATTATGGCATTGAAGAAAGAATATTGGGCTGAACGTTGGGAAGATGGCCAAATTAAATGGCAGAGGAACGACGTTCATCCTAAATTACTTCAACATCTTGGGGAATTAATTTCCGGCGACAGTTCCTTGAAATTTTTTGTCCCTTTATGCGGAAAAACTAAAGATATTCCATATTTGCTTAGTAAAGGACATACAGTGTTTGGAATCGAGTACGTAGCTCAGGCGGTTGAAGAATTAGACAGTGAGAACTCTTTAGGTCTGCAATTTAATGAAGAAAGTTCAATTTATCAAACAGAAGATAAAAAATTAACAATCTTCAGGGGAGACTTCAAAGATTGTCCAATAGAGAAATATGGACCCTTTGACGTTATTTGGGATAAAGCATCTCTAATTGCCATTGATTATTCTGTACGAAGTCAGTATGCAGAATTGATGAAACGAAGTGTTTTAGGAGATTCGCCTAATGGTAACTTAGTTCATTTTCATCGTTCATGTAGTAATTTATTAATTCCTATTATAGCTTACGTTGGAACCAGCAAGAATACTAATTTGGACACTTGTGTATGTTCTAACATATAGATAGGAAATTCTGGTACCTATTACAATCGCTGGAATACGACAAAAGTATTTATGACGGACCACCAAAATGTGTAACTGAAGAGGATATTAACACAATGTTCGGAAGCTGGGCGAAAGTTAAACTTTTGGAAAAGAAAACCCTTCCAGAGGACGACCCTGCGAGAACTATTACTGGGAAACTTACAGGAGAAGCATTTGAATCCTATCATTTGATGCAAAATAAATAAGTGAAAGTGTAGCAATTGTTGTAAAATTTAACTAATAATAACAATATGATTGAATAAGATTTTACTACCTACCGTATATTGTATGTAATGTAATTTAGCATTGTATTTATATTGGATATTCTTCAATAATGCCATACAAAAACATTGACTGATCTATGTATACAGCCAAATGCATTACAAATACAAACTCGCATTGCCCATATCGACTATTGTTAGATTGATAATTTGCTAGTATCAAATTCTCCAACTAATAAATTGGTACAATGAGACCAACTGTATGAAATGTACATTAGTGTTTCCTGAAAGTAATTAACACTTAACTAGTGTAAAAGTCTCAAATTATTTTTGTTCTTTTATCAAATCTAGCTTAATTTTGGCCACCTAAAAGTATTAATTACGGGTCACCTATATGTACTTGGAATATGCAGATAATTTGATATGTTGCAAAATACTAGATATGCATGCAGTGCTTTATAACTGTTCATAGAATCTATCAATGCCATACTGGGCGCATCCCATCATTCGATTCCTTTCACCGGCAATTTACCTATCTTAGCATAGTCGCACAGTTATAATTATATTTATTTATATCTATGTAAAATCTATAGGTACTAACCTCATAAACTATTCAAATAGGAGCCCTGTACTTAAATGTAGTAATTATTTTGAAATTATTTACAATTATGTCCGACAGCCGTAAACACATACCTTGTAGCCTAAGGTTAACCCGTCAGTTAATTATTTCTAAGATAGGTAGAAATGACATAAATATATATTACTGTTATAGTAATTACCTGGTTACGAGAAATGCAAAGTTGTTTTTTGACAGACACAAATTGTATACAATTTATAAAAACTACCAAAAACATATTACCATTTATACACAATACAAAAATGTTAGAGCTAAGAGTATTTGAAAGTTATTTGTTCACAGTAAACTGATAAAGTTTGAAGGTGGGTGAAGATTATATGCTTTATACATACTTTGTTAATCGAATAATTAATTGACAATCAGATAAATAAATTGACCACAATTGTCTCAATTCACAGCTAGTCGAAAAAATTTCAATTATTAAAGTAATTGCAAAGTGGATCAGTATAATCTGGAAGATTTAGTGTTATAGTGTTATTAGTTAGAGTTAGGAATTATACGCAGAAGCCAATAATTCACAATCAGAAAGGGTTTTAGAGCGATGCTAACTTTCCTGATTTCGTCTTAACATTTGCAGATTATGTTGTCAAAAAATTCTCAAAAATATTTTGGAATGCTTGTTAATTTTGTGGCTAAGTTGAAACTTTCCCCATTATGTTACGATCACTTGACTGGGAATTTGTATTTAGGAAAGAGTACATCCCAACAAGTTATTTGGAAAATCATTGGTGTTCGCTGCTTTATAAGTGTGTTATACGAATGGTCTCAATTTGCTTTAATGTTATCCAGCAAGCGTGAGGACAAAAACATTGCAGTAATAATGATTGCTGGAATATTTGCCACTGGTTTCATGTATCCTACAAGCACGTTCTTCAATTTGCACCGAAAGAAGGAATATTTTGTTTCATTTTTTAATGAACTCGTAAAAATGGATGCAAAATTGGAAGGTTTGTTCACATTTTACCATTTAAACTGTTTACGACGCTTATGATTTGGAGTGAAAAAAATCACAGTAATGGGCAATATAATTATTTAACGGTTGACAGATATCCAAAACGAATATTTTTAATTTTGATTTTTTAGTTGAAAAATCTCTCAGCCAAAACAATATAAAATCTTATGGGGCGAAAATTCTGGAGCTACTTATTTGTACCTACGGGATGTCGATCTTGGAAAATTCTTTACTTCTGACGATAATAATTGCTCTTATGTACAATGAAAGAGTAGCAATGACGTGGCTACTTCCTGATGCCTTACGGACAACTAGCATATTAATATTGTTCATCCCTATAGAGTATATTACTTATTTGGGATGTATGGCGGTTTCATGTGTAAATTTAGTGTATACACAATTCTATATGATTGTTGCTCCCTATTGGATGAAAAAGTTAAGGTTTGTTTTACAAAATGTAATAATATATACGAAAAAAAGTAATTACGTGAGTATTTGCAATCAAGCTACCGTATGTTGCATAATATCTAATATCGCACTTATTCTCAATTTTCGGAGCGAAGAAAATGTAATTGTACAATCGTTGAGACAATAAGCTCATAATATCATTGATAATCAATAAGTGTCGTTGAATTAATTCAAGTTTTTCATTGTTTTCTTAATTGTTTGATAAAATTTCTAGCCTTGCGCCCGTATCTGGAAAAAGTATTTCACTATTTCGGAGACTGCATATCTTGAACTCACATTTTAACTACAGCTTAACCGGACAATATTTCCCAACTATAATTACTTTGCTGTCAATTTTTATCGTTTTCCCGCTGTTTGGTGCCATACGTTTTTATGGGAAAATGGACTTACATGTTTACGTTTTGAATCCCATAAGTGTCGTATTTTCTGGTCTAATAGCTGCAGCTATCTTCGCATCCGCATCGCAAGTGTACGAGCAAAGCAATCTTTGTTTAACAAAAATGAGGTCAACAGCAATTAAAAGCCCAATTCTTCGTAGGGAAGTGAGGAGCCTTAGACGATTTGGAATACGTGTCGGGATTTTGCGAGCATTTAGATACCTTTATATTTTTGCGTTTATTTTATCACTCTCAAATTACACGATGTCTTTACTAATAGCTGTACCATCATCTTCCATTTAATTGTGGCTTTATTTTGTGCTGGTCTAATTACAATATACTACTGTAATAAAATCGAAGAGCATAAAATATGTGGCTGCGTTACCTTGTGAGTAAAATGCAGAAAAATAAAAGATACCTACTTCACAGTAGTAATAACAAATGAGATTCCATTTACCTTATGAAGAGAAAGAAATCTAGACTAGAATCCTCTTATTTGATCTTCAGAACAGAAGCAGATATGCCGCGTGAGGTAAACAGGATAAAAGGAAATATTTACACCACTTTTTCTTATTCTTTGAAACGAGTGAAAAATGGAGTAAATATTGGTAATAGCATTTTACAGCTTATTTAACAACTTAACTTTAACTATTTAGTTTTTAATTAACTAAGTTTCAAAAAGTTGGCTTCCTTTCCATATGTACATTTTACAGTTCTCTGAAGTTATATATTTAGAACGTATTCAACTACAAGAGGGCCGAATATACTAAGCCCCTTGTCCCTACCGGAACTATATATATATCCACATTGAACTTGAATACCAACTCCAATATGGGAAGTTCAAATGTTCATCAGCGTTTGAGAAAAATAATATTAGTATGGCTTAAAATCGTGCCTGTGCTAAAGTCCACCGAAAGGTATAGACTTTAAGGAAGATTGGAAACCTTTTAGTGAACACGGACCGAGCAGCTTGAACAGCACTTTGTGTTGCATGCAGTTACATTCTTTTTTACTTAGTTATATTATAGGATTACGCTCCCGTAAATGTTAACATCTATGTGTTATTTACTTAAGGCCTATATTTAATGGCACCCCAAAAATAATTACTTTACCCCAATATTTATTGTTACTTTACCCCAAATTATAGTAATTTA
>JAQFYC010002838.1:0-23334 GCA_034694165.1 Tomocerus mixtus | reverse complement strand
ATTTTTATTACAAAAAACGGGCCTGCATGAGTTCTAGAGAAAAAGTTGGAGATTCCTACCATGCCCATCATTTTTATCCCATTCACTCTTGTGACCTGCAATTTTTCCCCGAAAAGTCGTCAAGGTAACCTTAAAGTGAAGGACAAAATGGGTTTTTACTTCTTACTGCATATTATAACTACTAATGCGTGGCATCATGAAATACTAAAATTTAATATTCTCAGAAGAGATATCGTTACGACTCTCAGCTACATATATTACTTGCTACATTATTGGGAAATATGTATCGATTAATTTATGCCTTTGTGCTGCACATCTTGTGTATGCTTTTGTTTAACTGACTAGGTAGTTTAGTTGAGCTAAATTACCCTTAAGGAAAAGTGATTTGTTTTGCAGCTATGTATATTGTAACAGTATAGCATATTTAGTATCTTGGAAATGGAATAGGATATCTGCTATAAAGTAAATAAAACACAAAAGTTTAAAGTCGGGAAGGACATATTGAAATTCGAAATTGTAGTCGTTCACAGTCAAAACCGTACGCACGGCAGTAAATCAAGAAGTTTTTGTTGTATTGTTAAAAGTGCATTATTGGATTAAGAGCACAGATGATTTATCTAGGAGAGGAGCTTGTTATAGTATATATGAATTATGAGCAAGAGTTGTGGTTACATCCTGACTCTCTTTTAACTCCGCGTCACGTATACTTGCGAGCTTCGTGTTAATTACTTTGATTAATTGAGAATGTCAGACGCCTCATAGACTGACTGATGACTTATTATTAGCTACTTTGTAACGAAGGGACTCCTTTCATAAAATAAAATGGAACACAGATTGTCATGGCTTATGGTTTCTTAGTCGTGGATTCATTCCAAAATGGCTTCCTAACTAAATATTCCTAAATACGAATTCATTCATCCCAAACACTAATGATAATCAAACTGACACATCGGTGAGATAAATATTGTACTTATTATATCGGCTGGAAGACAACGAGATGTAATTACTGTATCATTAAGATGTGATGTGAGTGATATATCTATTAAAATGAATGCTGATATTAATAATGAGAAGGTGGGATCGTTTTAGCAATTTTATGAGGATTTTATGTCCTTTGTTATTATGCAAACATTGTACTATACATGTTAATACATCTGTAATAAATGTCGGCGACATTTAATATTTTCAATGATAAGTTCTTGAAAAATGAAAATACCTTAATCGTATCTGTAATACTGTTATACATTATTATATTTCAATACAATCCTTGCAAGCAACTTAATCGCGTAAGTCGAATCTGCGAATAAAGAATACTAGGTACCCTATAATACCCTACAATACCCCGACATATCCTACAATACTTTAAAATACCCTATAATATCCCAAAATACCCTACAATTCCCCCACATAACCTACAATACTTTAAAATACTCTACAATACCCCAAAGTACCCTACAATATCCTAACATACACCACAATGCCCTAACATACCCTACAATACCCTAACATACCCTGCAATACCCTAAAATACCCTACAATACCCTGACATACTTTAGAAAATCCTAACGTACCCTCACCTAACTTAATTTGCATTTACAAATAGTTGTCGGATGTGCTTCATACAACATCTATAGAGTCCTGACTCGATCAAGTCGACTAAATAGAGTCACTGATTATAAAAACAGTCAAAAAATATCAAAAAATGTTATATTGACACTTTACAGCGATGTATTTATGAAAAATTTTGATGCCACACTAAATGCATTTTTGTTATTTTATAGTGTTCTAAAATAATGAGAAATTGTTTCGCTTGCAACAAAAGTACGTTTTTACTACTTGTTTGCAATGATATTGCTACTAATACAGATAAATAGCTGTTGTACTGAACCCTGATATCTGTGTCTTCTTTCCTGGTTTGTTTGCTGAAACGTAGGGCTTACCGCCACCTGCCCAAAGACAGGAGTAGCTGTACACCATCCCTAACAACAAGCTTTTCCTTTTGGGACTTTCTCCTTTTCTGACTTACATAAACTTTGGGCAGAACTTTGCGCAGAACTTCGTAGAGCATAACTAAATGATAACCAGGTAGTACACAAAGGTAAAAAATGACAACAAACTGAAAAGTAGTCAACTCGTATAGTATACACTGCGAACATAAATTAACTTCTACATGCAATAATAAGCTATATGTGATAATTACCTTCTACATGCAATAATAAGCTATTACTTGTGCTACATAACTTTTATATACAATAATTAGCTATTATATGTGCTAATTAACTTCTACATGCAATAATTAGCTATTATATGTGCTAATTAACTTCTATATGCAATAGTTAGCAGTTATATGTGGTAATTAAGTTCTATATACAATAATTAGCTATTACATGTGCTAATTAACATTTGCATGCAATAATTACCTATTATATGCGCTAATTAACTTCTATATACAAAAATTAGCTATTATATGTGTTAATTAACTTACATATGCAATAATTAGCTATCATATGTAGTAATTAACTTCTATATGAAATAATTAGCTATTATGTATTCCTAATTTACTTCTGCGTGCAATAATTTGCTATTATGTAGTCCTAATTTACTTCTTCATGCAATAATTAGCTATTACTTGTGCTACCTAACTTCTATATGCAATAATTAACTATAATGTGTTGCTAATTAACTTCTATATGCAATAATTAGATTTTTTTATTACACTTTATCTAATATATATAGAGTTTAATGTAAATCTATATACACTTGGAGTCGCTTTACTCGAAAAGCCCACAAGCGATTTTCCTTGTAATTTTTTCTAAATTAGTAGAATATGGGGTCTTTCCAATGGTCTATTCATAACTTAGTCCGATTAAATATTTTTAGGTAAAAAAATGATCATGTAGTTTTGTAATGTAAATATCGTATGTATATTTGGAGTCGATTTACTCGAAAAGCCCACTAGTACATATATGTGCCAATAAGTACATATGTGTACTAACATGTGCCAATTAGTACATACATGTGTTGATTAGTACGTATAGATGCTAATTAGTACGTATATGTGTTGATTAGTATATACATGTGTTGATTAGTATATACATGTGTTGATTAGTACGTATAAGTGTTGATTAGTAAGTATAGATGTTGATTAGTACGTATATGTGTTGATTAGTATATACATGTGTTAATTAGTACGTATAAGTGTTGATTAGTACATACAGGTGTTGATTAGTACGTATAGGTGCTAATTAGTACGTATATGTGTTGATTAGCACATATATTTGTTGATTAGAACATATATGTGTTGATTAGCACATATATGTGTTGATTAGTACGTATATGTGTTGATTAGTACGTATAGATGCTAATTAGTATGTATATGTGTTGATTAGTACGTATAGATGCTAATTAGTACGTATATGTGTTGATTAGTACCTAATATAGGATTTTACGCAATATGATTTTTGCCCTCTTGTACCATACTGCAAGTTATGCTCTGCCCACTGTTGTTTGTTGAATCCGTAGTTCTGCGCAAAGTTTAGGGAAGTCCTTTTCTGCAGTTATAAAATATCCCTAGTAAACTGAATTGTACATCATAGATATCGCTCTCTGTATTTAATTTGTTGAAATAATAACATTGAACTACTGATTACTGTTTGACTCTTTAGGCTGAATCCCTAAATACTAGGTAGGTAGGCCCCAATGTCCCAAATGCTCAACAATATTATGCTTATAAGATGATAATCCATATTAAATGTGAGACTTAAGCCTTAACTCTATTGAAATAAATATGATCGTAGTGTAGTCTTTTCTAACGATCTGATATCTGCAGTTATATAATAATTGTATATCGTGTAGCGTAGGTTGCAAGTGGCGTTCAATACTATCGATTCTGCCAATAAGCCGATTGTACAGGTTATGTATTTTTTAACAACAATGACTTGATGGGACAGAATTTATTGTTGAGACAGTTTTACAATATATTTGATAGAAATGTGCATGTAATGCATTGCATTATATGTGGGGATATATATACATTTAAATGATAATTACATTTATATTCAAAATTAGACTATTTATGTAGAAAAAGCAAAATGCATGCATAATAGATACGGATTTAGTAACTTCAATGCAATATAAAATACACATGTCGATTTTAATACAGATTTCGTACATAGTATTGCAAATTCAAACATTTTTTGAATATATGCAAAATATTATAATTACATAATATTACATATTACCTATTTACTAGTAAAAATAAAAGAGTTAGGATAGCATGAATAGAAATTAATTATAATGAAAAATAAGTTAATGGAAACGGAAAGATTTGCCCTAACAACATTGTACCTAGAAATACAAGGTTCCATGAATTTTTACAACAATTTAGGTTACTATAAATCTTTACTAAACTACATACTACTTATTGAATGTTATCTTTATAAATTATACTAGGTTTCTACTGGTAGGTATTTGGTTATTGGTTATAGGTACCAATCAATATATTATTTCATTTACTACATGATACTACTAATAAATGGTTTAACACTGTATGTTGTTTCTTCATAATATGAGGATTGACAATTTGTCAGTTTGCAGATAGTTCGGTATGTACGTAGACGTCACGTACTTGTAATACACAGAAGTAATCTGACAATTAATAAGTCTACATATTTATTTAGGATAATATCTGGGATGTAAGTAATTATTATAGGGACGAATTAAGAATAACTAATTCTCTGTTGCGAATTAGGGAGATTTTTGATTAATGGCGTCGCCGTCATATTGAAGAGCCTCATCTTCTTTGTCAGAAGTTAACGTTTTCGAAAGTTCTCCAAGTGTAGAGGGTCTAATCCAAGAAAGAGATTTCGGGATGCCGATCTTCAGATGTGGTCCACATTCATGCTTCCGCGTTCTCTCTTCCTATAAATAAAAATTTGGTTTATGAATGATTATGTAGTAGAAGCTATTTTATTGTAAAAAAGTTTCAATAAGCTTTACCTTTCAAAAAATGTTGTACAAAAAACAATAATTTTTTATCAATTTTAATGCGTTTTTTTAATTTTTTTACCTCTATTAAAAATTCTATCACCGGAGCGAAGCTTCTGCTACACCATGCTGCTGCATGATCTTCCTTGAGAATCATCTTTCTTGTTGCTGGTAGAGATCTTTTCCCCGTAGTCCATTCTCGAGTAAATGTGATCTGTAAGACACATTTCAAAAGTTAATAAGTTCACAATATTTTCCAGAAAACTTGGTAAGCAAAGACAATGAAAAGATGGATTTAGGTACCTGTGCTACTGCAATTGCTGTAAGAGCAATTTGTACAACAAAACAAATAAAGAGTATATTTCTCATTTTCTCCTTTTTGGTGTTGATGATGTTTTCTGGAGAAAAGAAGTGTATTGACTGATGGCAAATGACAAAGTTCCTTCCACTTTTATAGCAGATTTAAATGTGACGTCAAAAGTGAGATTTGTTAACCCTTGAGCTATTATCAAGTTTATTCGCGCAACCTTAAGAAACAATATGGAAATTATGTGTTTGGTATTCTAAGTGTCTTACAATTATATCATCTCATATTACTGGGAAATATATCTTTGTAGCTTCTAAAAAAATTCAAAGCTCACATTTCAGCTTCTTGGAATAAACAGATTTTATGGTATACTCTAAATCCCTTTGATTACGAGCAGCCTCGTGTGGGTTTATACTAAAGATATGGATTAATCTCAGCCAAGTTCTTGTATCTGATACATTTCCCTGTGTGGTTTATGCATTGCTTTTCAAACGTGACATGAAGGTAAACTCTATCAGTCAAATATAAATTATGTATTTATCAACTACCCACTCCGTATTCAAAGATTACTTGCTATTGCAAACATTTTGGTTGATATAGTAAACATTAGGGAGCTGCCAGGGCATACATAGGGGACCAATATTGAATGATATTTTATCCTCCATGTGTTGAAGGAAATTATATCTGTATATCTATGAGAAGTAGAAAAGAATGAGGTAGTACTAACCCAGCACATAAAAAATACTTTGTGCAATGTAAGTTATTATGTTTCATCTTTCAGCGTGGTTATGAAAATAGTGACCTAAGCATAAATATTGGAATTCTAAAACGGCACACAAAGAGACAGGAACTGATATCCGTATTTCCTATTTCTAGTCAAGAGATAATAGTTTTACATAATATATTCTGTGAAGATTGGCTTGATTTTCGCAGTATTTGAGCTATATCTTGCTTTGATTAAAGTCTCAAAGTACCATGCCCATGTCACTCTCTAATATGGTGACCCACTAACATCTATAGTAAAAGCAGTAATAGCATATTGCGACATATTCGATGGATATGCCTAATGGAACACTGACTCTTGTGTAGCAATATTCCATCCAAGTTTGCATAGCTACTTACGTAAATATAATAATGTACCAAAAATAAGTCCCACAATAATCCGTATCGACAGAAACTTAATTATTCTAAGTGATTCAATGGAAGTGAAGGAGAAAATATCACCTAAAATAAGTATTATGTAATAAATATTATGTAACTTATTTATACAATGATAATTTATGCATGGATGTAGTAAATGTAAAACCTAATATTTGTAAATATAACATTTAATTATTTTTTATTTTAATTAATTGCTGCAACTAATTTTGAAGTAGGCAGTTAATGAGACTGGTTTGTGTTATTTACATGTACTTACATGTTAATGCAAACTCAATAGCACCACGCCAAAAGTATACTATCCTATACTGCTACTTAAATATATTTATCATACGAAAATAGATTGGTTATGAATTATTTGAAAAAATCATTGTCAGATTATTTTGCATTGTTTATTATTATTATTGTTTTTGAATTGAGTCATGCCAATTTTGATAAACTACTATGTTTCTATTTGGTAGATGAGACAGTAAGTATTCGGCAGTAGTTAGAAGGATTAATTCAGTTAGGATATAACCCATCCATTAGTCAACTCTCCGCCGACTACAGAGTTGTCTGAATAAATCTGAGTGGAATTGTCGCATTGAGTTCTACTATTTAGGAAAATAGCGACTCCGTTTTCATTTCCCACCAGGTTAGACCTATTCAGGTGAAAAATGTTTCTGCATCCGCTGACTCCATTATTAGGCATATGAGTTCTGACTTGATATCCATCTTTAATAGTATAATTCCCTGCATTGTTTATGAATACGTAATCACTTCCTTTTACATCAACCCAACTATCGTCGAAATTGGCCATGGACATCATGCTGCCATCAAAAGTGTTTCCTTCGATTCTACCACAACAGGTTCCTTCTTTGATGTCAATATTTTCTCCTCCGCAAGGGCCTATTATATTATCTAAAATGTTGTTACGATCACAACGGTCGGGTGTGTTGTCGTTTTCCCATTTTCCATAATCTTGCCCTATATAAACTCCTTCCCCATAACCAGGTCTGGTTTTACCAGTATTGTAGATGTGAGACCTACGTAATATGTTATCACTACTAAAAAATCTAAAATGGACACCTTCTTCATCTATATCGTGAATTGAGAGATTTTCCAAAATGTTGAAGTTTCCACCGTCGATCAGTATTCCCTTTTTGGCCGTGCTAATCGTAAAATCTTTAAAAAATTAATATAAAGTGTAAAATTAATACAAGTTATGTCCTGGTTATATTGTTTGTAAATTATAAATTTCTAAACTTCATATTATCACCTTTAAGTATGTAGTATGAGGCTTCGAGATTGAAAGCAGAACTCCAGCCAGTCAAAACGGCATTTCTGCTGCCCTGAATAGTTATGGGATTTGTTGCAGTCCCGCTTCGTTCAGCTCGAAAAAATCCATAGAACTCAGCATCAGCCAATTGAATTGTATCACCAGGATTGACATTTCTTAAGGCACTTTGAAATTGGCTTGTGGTTGCAACGTTGAAAATTTCACCGGATGTAAAAGCTAAATGACAGACAATTATGTTTGCTATTACGCAAGTAAAACTAATCGGGAACATTTTGAATAAATAATTTTATTTTCTATGCAGGGATAACTATGATTGGCATTAAGCGTTCTGCAGAAAATAATTTATTCTGGTCCATATAAAAAATATAAGAGCCAATGAGGCAAATAACTTGAGTAGAGATAAACTCGAGATAACACATTTATTTATTTGTATCAAATCAAGTGGATACTAATCAACTATCAACCATGCTCATTATAATACATCTACTCAATGAATTGGTGTAAAAAATCAGAAAATATTGCAATTTATCTGTAGCGTGTTAATTATTACGAATTAATTTTATCAACATCAGCAGAACAGCAGCAATGAACTTTTTGAATCGCCATGCAAAGCCCACATCAACGCAGTTTCGACTAAAAATATACGAAATCGATTGAAAAAAGTTGTTACGTACAAATACTTAAGAACCATAATCTGTATAATCGAAATCGGACATAATTAAAATTGATTGATCATGACGTTTCAAGGACATGTAAAGGTGTGTAACTAACTACCAGAACTATATAGTGCATACTAAAATGGTTACGACTGTTTTGTCAAATAAGTAAAATAAATACTTGCATTTGCATGCTTTCATTAAAAATTAAAATAATATATCAGTTATAAAAATATTGTCATGCTTTCCTAATTTTAAGATGGCATATCAAAATAAATAAGTATGGTTATACGAAAACAATTTTATCGTCCATGTTAACTGCTTATTATGTATCGTCAGATATATATTCAGAAGAGCAATGCTGTCTGTCAGTTAGTGTGTGTGTAAAATAAGTCCACTCTCTAACTTTCGAACGCGTCAACTTTTTTGAATTCTGAAAACAGAATTCGAAAGAGAAGGTAAAAAGCAACATCGTCAGTGTTTTTGAGCCAAATCGGCCACACCCCCATGGAGTTCTGGCCAGGCCCACTTATTTTGTAAATAGAAACATATGACAAGTGTTATATCGTTTTAAAGGTGTTGATGTAAGGAATTCAAAAATGAATTTCAATTTACCCCAAACGTGGGGCACTGTGATATTTAGTGGGAATTTAGTACTAAATGTTTCTAATATGCCATTTAAACTATTTTCATCATTTAGTTAATAAGAAACGTTTAATAATTTTGTGATTCAACGATACATGAGGACATCCGTTTGCACCGGTTTTATCAGTACGTTTCATCCACGATTCACGACCAACAGTATGGATATTTTCTTTTAAAAGTGTAGGCCATTAGGTAGATAAATAACAGGAGGATGGTATAACATTTTCCTTGTCTATTTGTCCGATAAAACGAAATGATATTTTGGTTGATTTAATTCGAATGGAGAGAGCTAGTTTAGGCGAAGACAAATCCAAAAGGCCTTCCTTCCAGAGATTTGAACTTTTCGAGGTTCCTGCTGCTCTCTGTTGTAAAGCTATTTACCGTATTTACTCGGGTCATTGGAAAATGTGAAACCAGTTGAAAGGAAAAGGGAATGCGACAAAGCTAAAAGCGTGTCAATTGATTTCATGTTTGGAGGTGTAGTGAAGCAGAAAGTTGTTCTATTATTTGGCCATGCTAAATAACTACCTTAAAATTTTATGAGGCTCTGATTTCTCAATAAAGTCAATTGACGGGCCAAAGTTGTAATGTATATCACTGTCCTTTAAATGCCTAAATACTAAATGGCCACTTACTTGCATTATTGGGTATACCAATGTATATTGGTAAATTGTAATGCATCATACGCTAACTATGCATGCAACTTTTATATATTTTTCGTCATTGATCAAAGTGTAGCATAGTTACACAAGAATATATCCTTATAGTTCTTTTACCAAACATACATATAATACGTATTATACATATCTACCCTAATTTTTTGGTGGGTACTTCTCTGTATCATTTGTCCACATTGGTAGGTAGGTATACCTATGTGTGTCGTAGGGACGCAGTCCTTCCAAGCACAGGGTACCGGAGCCCAAATATCATTATTTTTGATACCTGTTTTTGATTTCAACAAACCTTATCAGGAAAATATTCAAATCAACTTGTGACTATAAAAGTTTTTCCATTTATCTTTTTGAAAACATATTTACTAACATTGTCACAAAATCTGTCCATTAGTAAAACTAAAACCAAACTATTTGAGATACCTTATTACATAATATCATTTATGCCCATGTCCCATTAATGTCAAACAATCTCTATCGAAACTAAACTTCTTTATCAAAAATTGATTAATTTTCGTAAAAGCCAATAACATTGACAAAGCTAGGAATTCTTGCCTTCAGACAGAAATTTCAAATGTAGTTGCCTATTACAAATGCTAGAAGCATTTTTACGGCTACGACATGTATAGGTACATGTTATTATGTATCCTCAACTGGAGAAGCAGCTTGAAACAGTAGTTCTTCTTGGGAGTTGAGCTTACTTATCATTAAATAGCTATTATAAAGGTTATATATAATATGGATGCTCAGTTCAGCCCAGAGACTTCACTTTTCATTTTGTAGTCTAAACTGACTTTTGGCTTCAGAAGACTTGCAGTTGTCTGTCCAATTCTGGTATCACGTCTATTCTCTACTTATCTTTGGCAGCTAAGCAGATCTATAGGAAAGGAATGAATCTCCCAATACATAAATACAACAATGAAGAATGACAAAGGAAAAACTCCATTCGGAAAATATACAAGAGGAAAATTAGACGTATTTGAAAATGTAACAGATGTTTTAGTTGTCTTTTGTAACCTAACCTTAAGTATGCCTACAATATAAATACGCTGCATTTGTGAAGTCGGTCAGCTCCTTTACGTCTCAAGCGAGATATTTCTTTTCATCCAAAGGAAACAGAAATCAATACAAAATAAGAAAATTCAATAGCACTCGTGCTAGATAGTATCTTATTTATTTATATCGGTACTCTTGGTGATAAACAAACATTATGCGCTGAGTTCCTATACTCTCATGCATATTGCATGTTTTCGTTTTAACGGACTGTATAGGAAGACCACGTACGCGTACCAATAACTTTGAATATACATTTATGTATTATACCCTGACCAAAATATGCAACATTCTTAAATACATTAATAAACAATTACTAATAGCTCTTGAAGAGAATGAAAGCCATTTAGTTTCTGCTTACAATAATATTTTATGTAGTTAGATTTGCGCATATTCTTGGTATCAAAATTCGGATTTATTTCATATAAGACTTTGCTGCGTAATAGTAAGCAACTTAAATTTCAAAACTTTGACGACTTTTCTAAGATATCGAAACTTTCATAAGCTCGGTTTAACAGTTGATAAAAGAATCAAATTCACATCTGCTATTAATGGTCTTGCAAAGCAATTAATTACTACAAAAACTGGGCCAGCACAGTATCACCATTAAAAGTGGTTTGTAATATTTAGTATTTTCTAAATCAAAGTATTTACTAAAGAACTCGAACGTCAGGGAAAGAACTTTTGCAAAACTTTATTGCGTAAGAGTGTAAGATTGAAGTTAGTTCTGTGGTGAGATAAGGCCTGTGGGGATTTGCTGATCCGAAAAATAATCCAACTGCATTTACGTAACATGTATTAAATGGGTAGTGTGGAAATTGTTGTTCCTGTTTTGCTAGTTCGTGTACCTATTACCTATATAAATATATTTACTTGGTTGCTTAGTCTTTTGATCTTCATATAATATGTTCCTTCGCGTCACTATTACCATTACATATTTATACGGCCATAGTATAATAATAGATATTCAAGTAGTGTTTAATATCACTCGTCTCCTAGGTTTATATAGTACATAGCTGCACTACATTACGGTAAGTGGGCTATCTGTATATTAATATAGGAAAATATAGAGTGCGGATGAAGAGGAGATGAGGCTGCTGCTGTGACTACATGACTATTGTGCATGGAAAGAAGATACTATTGCACAGTAGGATATAGAAAGTATTTACTAGTGAGAAAGGACAGCTAGGCAGACAGGAAGAAACCCTGTGGGATTGCTCATTGCTGAATAAGAGGAGATAAGCTTAATTACAGGCGTAAAATCAGAATGTGCGCTGGAGAATGGAGTGGCAGAGTTGGTCATATCTCCATAATGAGATTGTTTGCGGTGTTCCAAATGGCCTGTTATCATCCGTTTAATCCCGAATATCTGGATTTTATTGTCCTGCTTCTCCATCTCTATAACCCTTTATTCCCACCACTTTTATCAAGAATCACAATCTGTTCAGAACCTCCTCCTCCGTCTCTCTGGCCAACGCCAATCCCAACATAACTACCTCCATTATACATGCATTACCTAACTGTCCTCCCGTTTACTCCATTCATTCCCTCTCTCATTGTCCTTTCCGTTACATTACGTGCCTTTCCCTTACCTAACTTATAATTATCTTTAGATTATCTCATTCAACCACAGGAATAGTGCATTAGTACGAATTTATTTTTCTATTTATAAGTCCATCCTCTTTTATAGTAGTAGCTATATAAACTTTAGTAAACCTTATATACCTACTCACTCGATCTTTACTAAACTATCAACCGTTTAGCCTAACATTACTAATATCTGTATATTAATTACACTATTGTGCGCACTACATCTACAAATACGTAACACAACACAATACACTCTTTTTGCTAGCATTATTCGGAAATCTACAACTGCGGTGCATTTATACACAGCATAGTTATAGAGTTTACCAATTGATGTTTTTATTAATTACATGCCTCTGCTATTTATACTATGAGCAATCCGCTTTGTGTATATTTTTGGACAGCCAATTATCCAAATCATCACATTACATCGGCAATGAAAAAGAATTAATGGTAAGTGCATGCCTAAATGCATTGTGCCGACCAATTGCGACTACATTATAGTGAATGCTAAATTGACACGGAAGTTAGATTGCGTATGTCGATAATTCGCTACGTTTAAGGAAAAGCTACAGATTGTATCTCATGTTCAATAGTAAGTAAAGTACTACATTGTAACCATTTAAATTAAGCCACTAGCGCACGCTAGAAGAGAAGAGATTACTACATAAAGCCTATTATTGTTGTAAGATACCATGTTAGAGTATAGTCTAATATTATGACACGGAGATAATTGTAATTGGAAGTAAGTTTATCTCAATGGCTCATCATTTCTCTTTCTCAGTTTGAAATTGCTATTTTATTGCCAAAGTGTGGTTGGTATTACTATTTATGGCCACAACGAGTTTAAAATGTGATTGTAAACGGCTACGAGTCATTTAGTTGTATTAAGCTTACATATATTTATCATTACCCATTACCCGGATAGAAGAAAGGCGTGTTAAAACGTCTTCACTGTTTTTATATTTCCGAATAAGTCTATTTATAGCGCTTAAGTAGGATCACCAGGCTAGTTAGTTTGTTTGACCATTATAAACGTAAAATAAACTATCATTTCGTATTTGTGGTTTTATATTAGCATTTCAGAAAACACTTAAGAAAAAATGCCAGTCCTAGTTTTCATTTTACAAAGATTTTTCTTTTTTAAAGTTTTGTGTTAAAAAGGATTTGAAAATATTTTAAAGCACACAATTAGATATTCTAAAACAGAATGAAACAAAGAGTAAATGTGCGGAGTATACTACAAATTAATATTCTAAATTATACTGTAGGATTTAATGAAGAATAAATTGCGCACATTCAAGTGTCACCGAATGCTGCTACTGTACATTTTGTAAACTGGGCGGATACAACCTTGAAAATAGGATACTATGAAAAGAAGCGTATTATTATGTTTAGCTATGTATATTAACTTCTAAAGCTGTGAACCTACAACAAGAGGATGAGTAATGGTTATTAAGTTTGCCGAGTTTGTTAAATGAAATATTGAATTGGCAGAATTTGCTCACAATTGGTAATGATGAGATAGGGTAGTGCATCATCCTATTGTATCTTCTGTACATCAAAGTGTCTTTATATGCCTAAACAAATATGAAATGAATAATAAGCAGCTAAAGCTCAGCTGGTACTGGTACCTTACCTTTGACCTCAGTTTGATGAATAGAAAAGGCGTTTCTGATATAGAATGAAGCAGAGGATGAGCAAGAGTTGCTAGGCTAACAAATGCCATATTTATTATGAATGCAAATAAACGTAGGTAAATATCAGTATCACTGGTTGGTAAGTGTAATATTATTATGTAGTACAGGTACGTACGTAAGTAACAGTATGAAATGTTACATTATTTAGTTGTGTAGTTTATAATATACAGACGCTCGCAGCTCATCTCATCTCTCCGCCCATAAAACCGACAGTATGATACTTAATAGCAGGTTTAAGTGGCACCCGGAATATTCAGAGGATACAAATACAAAACTACACACACAAAAGAAATCCTAAATATTCTTGACTCGAACCAAATAATATTTTATTATGTAGGTTTATGTTGTTAGGAGGCGAGATTTTTTCATAGAAATCATTTACATTGCAGCCGTCCCTATTTGTCACAAACGAAACTCTAAGTCATCTAAAATTTGAAGATCAAAGTTATATTATATATGTAGTACATACAACAATATTGCTGCATTTCATCCATTTTATTTTCTGAGTTTTTGTGTAAATTACAAGAGTGACATGCTTCAAATACAGAATTTAAAAGTTTTCCGTAAAAATTCACTGAGGATGAATGGATTCCAATAATATGCTTTCCTCTGTGTCACTGACTCTATAAGTTGAAGTACTTCCGTTGTTGAGGAAAATTCAATGGCTATTTAGGGGCTTTTGATGACTGAATGTGTAGTTAAACAGTAAATTCATCTTTTATAGTGCCCTAATGTACGGCACAACCCAAAATCTACTATGATAACAAAAGTAAAATGTTGGGCTCTGTTCTGCAATAGTTTGTACCTTGTGCAGCTTAGTAACTTTACCATTTACGTATGAGTGCATAGTATTTGGTGTTGGTCCCTTTCAAAAAGCTTATATTGTGTAGTAGAATGAGAAAAGTATTATATTTACTACTGCATCTTATTATTATGTGAGGAGTCTACATAGTAAATTAGTTTAATCTCAAGTATCAAAATAACACAGATAATAATATATCTCTTAATACTATTTTGTCCTCTGCTTGCATAAGTATATATATTATACAGTAAGAGTAATATGTATAAAGAGTCAGTGGAGTCAAATAATGGGAGTTGACTGATTGTGCTATTTAGTTACATTTTAGTAAATAGGGAATATTTTGCTTTGCATTTGCAACAATACATTGAACACAAATAATATTTCATTGCTTGACTGAATGTGATGTAGGTAAGCTAATTGTAATAATACAGTAGTTGGTTCTGTAAGATGTTTTGTAGTTTACGTTCATTCACGGATCCAAGTCAACAAGCGTTTACTTTTATTGGTCTAGCTACTGGTTACAGTAGTTATAGTATTTTCTTTACCTTGCCTTGGCTCGACCTGGCCGTTGCTACTTACCTACAGATACGTGCATTCATAGTAACTATTTACAACAGGAAGTTGGCTATTAGCATCACTGGACTTTGTCTAGTCTTAGAAATCAGGTTTAGAAAACATATAAGATTTTCAGTTTCTATAACATTCTAATATTTATGAAACTACTATATAATTTGACTTTGGCTTATGGGTTTACTAGACTATTTGTATGTAACTAAGTATGTAATGTAAGAATGCAAATACTGTATACACGGATAGGATGTAATATCATAGTCAGTTATTTTATTCCATTCTATTGACGTTTAAGCTTCATTGCTAAAGTTCATTGAGGTAGAGATCCTTTCTTTGAGAGAGATCTTTGCTATTTGTTGTAAGTGTTTGACGGATGGGGACCCGGACCACTTCTATTGTCCATTGTAGCAGACTCGTCTCGTTTAAGCCAAAAAGGTGAGTTGTAACTAGTAAGGTGACTTACTAGCTTTGCTATATATGATAATATGACAAATACAGGTAACTAAATGCTCTCGTCAGTATTTATACTAGAACATAGGTATATTAAGTAGAAAGAATCGTCCTCCCAAATACAAATATCGCACCTAATAGAGAATAAACTGGATTCTGAACGTGAATAAATAAGTTAAATAGGTATATGTACGTTATTATATTTGTAATATAATAATACCTACCTTATATTTGGATGGAGTGGAGTTTATTTGTTGGCTGGATTGGAGTCTCAAAGTCTACGACGAGTTTTTCGGTGATGATGCATAATGCGGACAAAAAGTGTCCCTGTCTCTTTCGGTGAATAGAATTGAAGTAAAACTACGTATAGGTATTGGATCTTGGATCCCATTTACAGACAGGCAGAGTAGAAATAGTGTACCCAACTTCTTTTGTCTCTTTCACCTCATTCCCATTTGACTCCTGCTGTACAATTTGTCAAGAAGATTAGAATTTACTCTCCCTGTAAAGACCGCTTAGCCCATTATGTTATGTTCATGTCTTTAGTCATGGATGGGGCTCTCTCTACATTATCCATATTACTTACCACTGCACTATTACCATTTCTTCTTTGCTAATAATAATAATATAATGGTTCGGATCTACTGTTGTGTGTTCTTTTGACCGACGATGCTCATATAAATCTGCCTAGACTGATCTCATATCATAAATAAAATACTCTGCAGCTACCTTCCCTTATCATAGGGAGCTAGACAAATTCTAGACAAATTAATAATATCAACGTAGGTACGTACTTATAAATATGTTATTATTTCTATTTAACAGCATAGGTATTATAAACCTCCTCTTTAGAGAAAGACAACCTTATCACAAATAAAAACCTTCATTCATGATGCATTATATCTATATTCCTGTAGGTAATGTATACTTTGAAATAAATGGTATATTGAATGGAATATAATAACTATGTATAGAGACTTATGATAGGATATTTGATACTAATACCTAATTATAAGCATACCACAACATACCAGAATTTTATGATTGTGAACTGTTAGCAACAGTCATCGCAATGCAATGAAATGCAATCGTGTTGTGTTGCGACTTCTGTTTTGTCAATCCAAAATCCAACCCATGCATGTAATGTAATCATTTCAATGACGATCAATAGGCATCGGCACGATAAATTTTCAGCAGGGGCAAGAGGTAGTCGGTAAGGCATGGTTCATAAGTCCAAGGTATGAAACTGGTAATTTCCGTTAAAAAAAATCCGTATCGTGTACACATTTATGCATTAAACTGTGTCAAAGTATCCAATTTCGCAAAAAAGTTTTCATTTGCAGTTCGTTTTTACCTAAACATGATCGTTTTGATGAACTTCGGGGAAAGCCCAAAGTCCCTTCCTACAGTCCTGATGTGTAGCGGTGACTTATTCAGTTTTCTGCAAACTTTTATGAAGATTCAAAAATATAGCGCATTTGGAAATGATAATAAAAATGCGCGAAGCGAAAAAAATGTTGAAGCTTTATTCTCCCACTTACAATGATACGCTATTTGGTTTTTTCCAGTGGACAAATAAGTTGGCTGCCACTGCACTGCATTATATTTCCTCATAAAAATGCCCATCTTTTGTTAGATGATGAAACATATTCCCTAATGCAAGTTTGGCGTGGTTCTCATTGTTAGCAAGTTAAATGCACTACAATGCATTTAATTTGCCAACTCTGATAATTTATCAGAGTTGGCAAATGTAAATTGTAATACATGAGCCTAAACCAAAACACATATTGTGATTTTAGCAAATTATTTTATAGCGCCATTCATGTCAGCCTAATGAAGGTGTCCATTATTTATTAAATGATTAAATCAGCCCTATAGTATTTCGGGCATTTATTTCTTTCTATAATTACTCAGTCGGAATTTTTGAGCAGGGCCAATTGCATTACATGCCCTGCCCCTGCTGCCACTGCGGTGCCGACGCCTATGATGACAATCATAAGCTTAAAAGTCACACAGAAATCACACCGTCATAGATTACATACAGATAGATACCACAATGGAATAGTAATACACACATATTCATTAACGATTATAATAGATTAGTAAAAAATACTTTCTATAGCAATATAATTCCTATGTACTACTTTGTGATTCTAATTGTACAATTAGTCAGAAGTCAGAGTCATTTATGCTTACGTATCCTATATCACTACTATAATAGTGATTAAAAGATTATACTTCATTCTATTAAATCCTTTGAGAAGACACACGTAGCCCTTCTCTATAATAAGTAATTGGCAAATAGCTTTGTCATGAACCTTCTCCATTATTCAAATGGAGAATGATGATTCTAAATTTAAAAGTAAACATAATAAAAGCAAAGCTAATGCACAGTAGCATGTAATTATGGGATTCGTGCAAAGTAAATTCTTCTCATTCAATTCTCGTAATTATCTACAGAATTCAACTTTTAACATTAACTATGCGTCATAATGCTATCATCATTTTTATAATATTCCATTGCACTTTTGTGTTTATTTAATCCGTATACTAATACATATAAAATATAATATAGTAAATACAGTAAGTCATTACTCCAAATGTATAGTAAATACTAATGATTATATAGCTGTAATTTAAATATTTTGTATAGTAACAAAGAACCTGCCATATATGAAATGAAGAAAAGTATATATTTATTGTTTGCTGTCGTATGTACCAATAAATGTAGCTTCGGAGTGAGTATATGATTTCATGTACAATGTATAAATATGCATATTGGTAGTATATGAAGTGCAATAATGACGTACGAATGGATCGAACACTCATCCTTACCTCATCGACATACATTAGTAGAGAAAAGATTCATTGACACTTTGACACTGATGGATTACATTCTTCCTTGGCTCCTTCAATTATTACAACTCAGAAATGCTAATGTCTATTCAATTTCGTAGTCTTAAATAAGTCTTACATAATACAGCTAAAGGCAGTCAGATATTCCAAACAAAAGCGTACGCACTACGCATGTATTCTCGTTATGTAAAGCTGTATAATATAGTTTTCTTACATAACGCATAAATGTTATTAGAAAATAAAGAATATTGAAAAAATGCTAAAAATAGCTGCAATTTAAGCAATGCCCCCTATTTTGGATATTGCTATTCTGCTCAGTCAATTTGATGTGTTATTTCTACAAATTTATTTTAATGCAATAAGTATTATGCAAATGTGTTGGATGATACATATTAAGATAAAAATATGACTAAATCAGATTTTATTACGCACACAATATTTGTCTGTCGGTATAAGGAAATACAATTTACTAATGGTAATAAGCCATTTTTAAGTTTCTTCGAAGATATTAGGATATGGATACATATGAAACTGAAATCGTTTTCTACATATATACTAGTATACAGAGCAAATTGACTTAAGTGAGTCAAGGGAAAAGAGTAGAAGGACAAGGAAGGAGGGAGTTTAGCGGATAAATGTATGTAACCCGGCGACGGTGGGTCGCATTTGAACACAGTACAAATTGCTCCCATTTACTTAGCACTCCAATATGACGAGTCGGAAATAGTCGCAATCGTCAGTGTTGTAAGGAGCGGGCGTCTCACTCTCACC
Source organism: Tomocerus mixtus (assembly GCA_034694165.1). Classification (NCBI taxonomy): domain Eukaryota; kingdom Metazoa; phylum Arthropoda; class Collembola; order Entomobryomorpha; family Tomoceridae; genus Tomocerus; species Tomocerus mixtus. The sequence continues at coordinate 3,843 of JAQFYC010002838.1, read as the reverse complement.
CACGAGAAAGTGAGAGAAATGAGTCTATTCTTTGAAAAAAATCGAGTAGAACCATGCTGATATGCATAGGAGAAAAATGAGTGGGAGCAGCTGCGAAACAAAAAGTGAGAATGGGCGCAAAATGCTACCATATTAGTGTCTTGCCTTTCCTCCGTCATTTACCATAATGATGACTAATTTCATGGGATAAAAATGCGCTCCTCTTCTTTTTTACTTTTTCCAGTTTCCAGCTATACAGCTTTACAGCTCACTTCCTTCCTTTTCCTCATTACACCATTTTGTGATTTATGTCAACTTTATTACATGCAAAATGAATGTAGAGAGAAAGAGACCGTTGCTGCTGTAATGATTTAAATGAAGCAAATTCACGTTCACATTATTACATTACTAAACTGCCATGATTTACTCAAATTCACATTCTGTCCGTATTATTAGTAGTTAGACATTCAGTTAAAATTCAAACTAACGCATACTGGTATACAATAAATAAACATAATTGAAAATCCTCAAAATGAATACTATGTATCTGTATTTTCCTGTGCAAAGGAGTCACTTTAACTATCGGAAATTTAGATTGCATTGTAAATATACTAGGGGTAATTACTTAATGTGCCTGTACATATAATAAAGATGTATTTATTTCATACGTATATGGTAAGCCAAATGACTTGATACATACATTGTTGTCTAGGTATCGTAGGTATGTATCTACTTAGAAAGTTAACCCCCTTCCCATAACAAATAAACAAATGTCAGCTTTCATATGAAATGCCATATGAAAGTATAAAAATAACGAATTTCAAATAAGTAGTCAAAAACATTTTCTACTTTCTTTGACGCTAAATGAGTGATGGAAGAATGAGACGTCATAATAAGGAATGATATAAGTTGTTGATGAAATACAATCATTAGAGATACTAAGGCTTGTCTGTCAACGTCTCAACATAGCAGGTGACTATCCATCACGCGCCTTAAAATCCGGAATTAATATTAGTAATGAAATGTGTAAGGAAATGAGAATGGAAATTCGACTACATAACATACAAAGAGATGAGATTGGGCCAGAAAAAAATGATGATGAGAGATGGGATTAAGGGTTCAGTTTTCCATTTCCTAAATTTGAATTTTCATGGAACCCATAATGTTTGCTACTTCGTAGAAATCTGTTATAATTTAAATATTTTTGCCAATCCACAAAAATTTTTTGTAACATTGTCAATTGTTGATATCTAAAAACAATCAATGGTATTCTGTAATTCACGTCACAACAGAAATAACTATAACACATATTTTGGGATAAAAATTTGCCCTTTTTGAAACTTTATTACTTAGACGTAGAAGATATTCAATTTTAATGGTAACAAATATTTTGGGGACAACTGTGAATTTAAATTTTTGTAAATTATAACTATTCTTGGTTTTGTAACTTCCCTGCATCCGGGAATATTGGGAAGTTCCTAAGTCATAATTTTATACTGACTGTGAGATATGCAATCCTTGGTGGGATTTGTTGAAAAGCATCTATTTGTACAAATGCCACTTTAGTTTAAGCTCACTTTCCGAGGACGTATTACCCTTTGAACACTAGAAGTGCACAAGGTACTAACTATATATAGTTGAACAACATATCCGATACAAAATACGATTACTGCTCTTTCAATGCTATAATACCCTCTCTATGCAAATCATTCAGAGCTACCATGTTGATATGAAGGATAAGTATTAAGTATAGACATTATATATGTATATATCCAAGTAATATGCCCGCATTAGTACCGTTTTTTCACTTGCATGTTTTTACTTACTTAAGTTAGTTCTCTTTCTCTCTAGCTTGTTGGTAGTTTCGTATTTGCATGTGCATTTGTAATAGGAAATATTCCAGATTTCCCCATGATGGATTGTGCCTATTTATACAAACTGCTGAGAACTTGAGACTCATTTGTCTCATGTGCATAAAAGCGTGTGTACTCTACAACAAAGTTATATTATGCTGTATTACATTTGTGAATGAGTTTATATTCTAAATCATAAGTATAATAAATGGTATATGACACAACAACATTGCATATATTTATCCATAGCTGGGGAAAGGTAACTAAAGGCGGCGCTGAATTTCTCTACTTCTTACTTAGGAATGTAAATCCGGACACAATAGATATTTTCCTACACTTCATGTGTAATAAATATAACAATCTTGATGCTCAATAGATCTCTAGTTCTGTTACTGTTACTGCACACAAAAGTTATGCTATACTATTCTCACAAACAAAACACAAACGTAAACCAATATTTCGGCTAAGCAAAAAATATAAGGAATATTCATCAACAACGCACTCAAATTTTCATTAACTGTATTAATCAAATCTCTCTCTAGAGGCGCGAGGTGGCTCAATGTCGAGGCCACTCGATTGTGTGAGCGCTTCATGCAGCACTCGACGGTGGTAAGGGTTCGATCCCCAGGGCCGTCCTCTGCATTGTACCTCTTTTTCCACCAGCAATGCTCTTTGAGTATCTGGGAAAATTTGCACGGGAGTTACTGAAATGGTCCTCGCGGACTGGTCAGTGAGTAGGGTATGATGGATGCTCTACCCCTCCTCAGAAACATTTTTTTTTCAATCAAATCTCTTAACCATAATTTAAATCCATTGTACTATACTTGTTTAATACAATTTGTTCGTATTAAAAAATTAAGAAATTTTTATATAAAAATTGTTAATGAGGCATAAACTTATGGAACATTATAATTATGGCTTGCATTACCATATAAGTTAATTAGGTACCTTAAGTAGAGTCTCCTTATTTTTCAGCTTTAAGTAAGAGTCGTAATATTATCTGTACAACTAGTCATTTCTTCAAGCTAAATAATTATCTAAACAATATTTAAACAATGTGAGAGCAAATGACTTCATTTGAGACGTCAAAAGTTTTGTAAGTTCCTTTGGTAGACTCATTTAAGTATATTGTGTCGTGTTCTGTCTGCCCCTTTTAGTTTTAGCAAGCAAGAGAGTCGTACTGAAACATATATCCTCGTCTATCTATGCGAAACTTAAATTCGTCTAGCAGATCCTTGCCTTGACTTGACTTATTTCATTCTCAAAGGCTACGCTCCACACTTCCACTCACAATCCACTCAACTTTCATCGTGTCACATTCAGCATGTCTATGTTCCTGTCTCAAATATCTACAAAAGTTAAAATCGCTTCGAATTGGACTGAAGCTGTACAAAACAATTTCAGGTACCTATTACAATCACGAGGGCTAATACTGTTATAACAAACAAATTGGTTCTCGTGTCAATAATACAATGGAATTGAAAACCCTATGAGTGAAACTATGATTGATACGAATAAAATAATTATATCTTCCAGTATATAGTGTAAACCGGATATAAGAGAAACCCCCAATAAGGGACATTTCTTTAGGACCCTGTTTGGTTTACATGCGAAAGAGCCTAGCTCAACAATTCTAAATCGGATATAAGGAAAACCCCCGTATAAATGACAGGAAAGAAAATTTTTGGTCCAGAGTTCGGTATATAAGGGATTTTCTGGCAAATAATTCTTACTTTTTAGCTATCTTTTCTTCACTCTTGAAAGAATGTTTTAAAAAATGAAAGCTACTTCGGACGAAGAAATAAAAAGACAGATTTGCAGCTTGGGTACGTTATTCGTGGGCTCCCAATGTATAGTTTGGTTTATGTGTTTCTTGCTAAATGGATGCTTGAGTGTAGTCTAGATCTCCAATTCCAACAATAGAAGTAATAATAAAAAAAAACTGCCAAGCCCGTATATGTAGCCCGCCCGAGTGAGTGTATTGCTGCATAATTACGACAAATATCCTTAT
>JAQFYC010002837.1:0-23336 GCA_034694165.1 Tomocerus mixtus | reverse complement strand
ACGGACGCACGGACGGACGCACGGACAGACATTGCGATTACATAAGCCAGCCTCGCACACTCGGGCGGGCTAAAACTCAGTTTCGACTGGAAGATGAATGTAAAGGTCTCCTAATACATATACTAGTAAGTATGTATACATCTAAGAAATTAGAATGTTACTCTGGTTTCTGAAATTAGTTGTTTGTAGAAGTAATTCAGTTTTGGTGAATGTTAGCTGGCAGTCACAGTAGGCGAAGGAAAGTCAAGTCAAGATTCCAAGAATATACTACCTATTTATTTATGCATGTATGTATTATGGCAAGTATATATATGTTAGTAGGCATACAGCGTACGGTAAAGTGAACGTTGGCTGGTGTAAATTCTAACTTGTAACTTTTAGTAAGTTTTGAAGTTAACAAAAGTCAAGTAGCGGAGTGCAGTGTATTTAGGTTGTGCAGAATTCTAGTTTGATATGTAGAGACTTTCGTGGTTATGTTACATATAAGTTGGTGTAGAGTACACACAGCTTTCCCCATTACAACGCTAATATACATTAGTAACCCAGAATGTTAAGACTGAGTCATTTGATTTATGCTTCATTTATTCATTGAACAGCACGTTTGCTATTGAGTTACTACATACTGGGTATGTGTGGTACATAGTACATACTATTATATAAGTAATGCTGTACATTGCATGCAATCCAACCAAACTAAGGCAAACTAAATTCAAGATAACAAACAAACCTTATCAAAATAGAAACAATTTTCATTACAGCCGTAAATAACACAGTTAAGCGTTGGCCAAGACCATTTGTACTAATTCTAATATCCAAAAAAGTGGAAGAAAGAAAAGCTAAATAGAAAGTAGTACCTCGGTTATAACTGGTTAATAAGGTCATAGACTTATTTGTGGAGCTCAAGCTGCTGAGCACACTCAAGTAAGAGAAAGTTGGAAAAGTTAGTGAGTCCTCTACTCGGATTCTCTGACCGCTCTCTGTGAGATGAAATCTAAACTCTTAGGGCAGAAACTAAGGGAAAGTAGGGAGGAACGTTTGAGAAAGATTTTGGGTGATCATTACATCATATTGTCGTACAAAGCCAATGGAAATTTAAATAACCAATTACATACAAATGGCTACTGCTTGTGAAAGTTGTCAGTTAACCAAGAAAGTCTCCTGCACAAGTAAATACATCTATACCCAACATTATACGGTTAAGAAAAGTTCATTCCCTAACACTACACTAGTAACATTATTAATATACATTATAATTATATTGTCTCTTTATAAATCTAAGCCCCCATTTTATTAAAGTTTAGTCTATTATTTCTTCGTTTAAGTATCTACCCCAATTTGCAGAGTTTTGCATAATAAAACGTAGTATAGTAGTATATGTACCTATCTGTATAATGCAGTTCAGATAAGATAAAAAGGGTTGCCATTCCGATGCATTTGTATACAGACATGATATAACTAGATATAACTGAATACAGGCTTTTAGATTAGTGCACTATTGTATAATGTGCCCCATGCCCGCTAAAATAAGCCTACTATAGATAAGATGTGATTGCATCTTAGTGACTAATAAATAGAAGATTTTGTTTAGCGATGTAACTTTAGAATAAGTATATTTATACATAGAAGATTTTTGTTATGTAAGGAGGCAATAGTCAATGATGATCAGTAGATTCTGGCATTTGAACTATGAGCTCATAACTACGGCGAGGAAACGAAAAAGTTTGAAAGTAATTTTTAGACTCAACTTCACTCGACTTCCTTACACTACTTACGTAGTAGTGCATCATACTAGTCAATCCAGCAAGTACAGATATGACGAGAGGAAGAGTCTGAGTGAGTGAGTTGAGTATATGGGAAGCTAATCTTGTAAATGAGAACATGAAGGGGATCCACTGCGAATATGGTTATCAAGTAGTAGTCAGCACTCTTTGATGGAAATGGAAAATTGACAAAGGTCTTTTGGACGGGGAGGCGAAAGGAAAGAAGCCTTTTGGAAGTCGACTCGCGGGGCGAAGCATGTAATCCCAGCTAACGAGTTCCCTGACAAAAATAAGAAGAAACTACGACCTGGAGAAAATGTGAAAAGCTTGAAATGACACAGGACAGAGATACACTACACACATACACATACGACAAGAACATACATTCGCTTTGTGTGCTGTGTAGTCAGTAGTCTAGTTTGTGTATCTATCAAATCTATCTGATATCAGAAATCATGTGAAAATTCAGTACATTCCCATTACGGCAATGAACAAGAGCCAAACAAGGAAAGCAAAGTCTAAGCAACCTAACCGACCCAACTTCATGTGACTAGGACGAATCTTCTTGCATGCACATAGTTAAAGATCGTTCTGTATCTTGTTATTAGTTATAATAGGTAGGAAAGTACCTACCTATGTAGTACAGATAAGTTGTCAATGTACTGGGTGGCGCAATTTTCTCGTACCACGGACATTCCTGCCAAAAAATGCTGTTGCTAGATGTGCAAGTGCAATAATTAAATTACGAATATACTAAATAGGTTATGAATTTTTAAAAATCGTCGATCGATTGAATTACAAGTAATCTTATATAAAAGGACAGGCCTTTCAACCTTGCCCATAATTAGCGGCTCAAACTAATCCTTACCTCTCAATACACAATGTAAGCATTTAGAGCGTGTTGTAGTCTAGACAAATACGTGTGATTTTCAGAAATACTACATTCTTGTGCATATCCTTAAAGTTGACAAACTAATATACATGCTTAATTTATTTAGATGCGTAAAGAATCAATGTGTTTTGTTTCAAATCTTTTTTCATGCAACATTGTTTAAACGCTGCCATGAATTAGCCTTAATATTTGTAGACTACTTGTGCTAACATTTGTAACACCAAAATCAGAGAAATTTTTGAATTTTGTGTGTAAATATGTACTTTTTTGACACAAATAAATAAAACCAATCTTACAATCTTGCTATAAATATAACAGTAGCATTATCAAATAGGAAATATAGCAGCCATCATAGAAAAGTTACGCTATAGATAAATGATGAGCCACAATAAGTAGTATCCATTTATTAATCCTTACTGTCTCTGGCAGAGGGTGGATAGTGAGTTAAAAACACTATTTTTTTAGTGACTGCTACATCCATGAGACTTAGGGGGTTCCGTTATGGATCTTAAGGAGCAGTTAGACGGACTTTTTTGGTCACTATTTTCCACTATTTTGGAGTTTTAGCCACTATAGTAGTATCTATACTATTTTGAAGTTTTGGCATTATTTTCACACTTTTTAGGACTTTTTGACACTATTTCGACGCTTTTGAACACATTTTGAAGGTTTGACACTATTTCGACACTTTTTTAGAAGTGGAATAAAATGTTCAAATTTTTATTAAAATCCTTTAAAATATTAAAGGTCAAAAATATTTTTTTAATTAAATCATATTAAATTCGGTGGGAGCTTCTATAAATAACCATTTAAACCTATTTTACCACAAATATCTGATAAAATAAGTAGTAATAACTGCTGCGTCAATAGGTTTTTAAGCCACTATTTTGTCATTTTAAGATACTATTTTGCCATTTTTTGGCCACTATTTAACTAACTATTTTGAAGTTTTTGGACACTAACTATCCGCCCTCCTTATCAGTAACTACTAATTGCTATTGGACTGCAGCAATTTTTCATTACATATTATCAAGTGTTAAATGGCGAAATGCATAGCATATCGGTAAAAATAAAGTTTAACTCACTCGAAATATTGCACGTGTAATATTTTTTAATTATTGCTAATTGGCATGGAAAGTAGAAGCAGAAAGAAAGTGGTAATAGTTTAGGGTGTGAAATTGCTAACCAAATAATTAAGAAAGTTTATCAAAGAGCGTAAGTAGAGTGCTGGGATTTGGCGTGACTCATTTGAATATACTAGGTACCTAATTGTATATAAAATATAGCTCTGCCAAAGGAAAAATGTTACTAATGAAACATTCAAATTTGACACAGCTCTTGTTGATTACGCTACTTTGTTAATGAGACTGTTTCTCGCTCGCCTTGTAGAGTAAAGTAGAGTAAACAAACCTGTGATATATTTTAGAAATTTAAATAGAAAATGAATGAATTGTGCTACACCACACAGGAATGATGTGCTATATACTACACATAACTTCGTTTAGCTTTTCACTCTATGTATTTCTTAGTACGTACATACTTACTTTATTAATGTATCGGAGATACATTTATGCGAATGAACTTTCTGCCGTCTGTCTGTCTGTCTGTCTGTCTGTCTGTGGTACCAGAGATGGGCACGGGTGTACGGTGTACGGTCTGGGCCGGCCCAAGGCCGGGCCAGACCGGGCCGCAGGCCGGGCCGGCTACGGTCGTGCCCATCTCTGTGTGGTACACTGGTGCTTTAGCCGAACACGGGCAGATGGCATCTGTCGTCAATAAATCAACTTCTCCGATACATTTTCTACACCCGGTGTGCCGGTTTATTTAAGAAGGAGGATGGATAGTTGCCTGACTACGGTGAGACGAGATGAGTCTGAGTGGCTTCATTTCCAAGGTAGGGATATCTTTCTCTTATGTTGTGTTATGCATGCACAACTTGGATTTTCACATACCATATTATGCACATTCAAAAGTATACAGCAGCCATCTCATTTTGTAAGAAAAGCTGAAAGTAAAGTTTATCTTAGTCATGGCATGCCCTTAGAGATCTACAAAAGTTGTAATTGGAAGACTACAACATGTACAGATACATATAGGTACGTAGTGCACCGAAAGAAAAGTATAAACCAAAAAATAGACTACACACCCAAACACATCATACGAATACAATAAAAAGTGCTAGGTCTTATATGCATGTATATATTTAGTTTTACATTTACAAGACATAATCACATCCATCAGCTCTACATTTTTATTTTTTAGCAGAGGTCAGAGTTTTAAGTAAATAATAAAAACAGATTTATTTGCAATTTTAATATGTATAATAGTGTGTACTCGATACTCCAATCAAATCATAGCCCTTTAGCTATATTGTCAGTATTGTTCAGCGTTGGGTACTGTTCTCCCGCAAAAAGGACTTAATATCGACAATATGTCCCTGGATAAGCTAAACTTTAGTAGTATATTAGGTACTTTACAATTATTGTATACCTTATACACATAGATTTGAGAATTTTATTACTATGTATTAAAGTATTTAATTACCGAATTAAAAACTTGTCTAATACATATTCATTGCAAGATATATGTATATTTATATTATCCTAGTAATTACTAGTGGCAGAGTAGATACAAAACCATACAACTAAGGGGTAAACAATTGCTTAAAATACACGGAGATGGAAGGGATTAAATTCTTACATAGCTAAAGGTTTATACATTGAAATGAGATTTTATCAACACTATAGTGCTTATTGAAATCTAAGTGTTCCCCTTAAGAAGAGACACTCTTACTTGAATCTTCACATGTACTATCTGTATTAGTGACAATAGATTGAGAATGAAGATTTCTCAACATTACAAATTGAGATTTCTCCCAGCTTGTCTGCAAGGATTATCCTCTCTAATGTAAATAAAGTTTCATTTGACTCACAGACATTTTACTAAAAGTCAGTTAATAGAGTCCTGATGCGCTTATGTATATCTTTTCATAGTTTATTTACTTAGATAATTATAGGTACACATCGGAGTTAATAGTTTCAGCATTATATAATAGGTAGTTGAATATATTACATATATGTGCACACACATGCAAGTAAAAGTGGAGGAATGCTCTCTCCATCCAAGTATTTGGGTTGAGTAGATACTACAAGTTTTTCGTCATCTAAACTATAACAGGACAGACTAGACACGACAGCCAAGCCACGCCAAGCTAAGTAAGTCAGTTGTAGAGAAGGAATGATGAATTAGAAAGTTAGTAGTTAGCCGGATGAGCAGAGAAAGTAAAGTTAGAACCTGTCTATCTGTCCATTGAGAGATTCATTGCTATAAACTTAGCTAATGCGATGGGTAGAAAAAATTTCAGAGAAAAACTCGTAATTGGTTCGTCCTCTCTTCTTAGAAGTCTCTTCACTTACTTATAAAGTTATACTAGGTACTGTAAGGGAAAAAATACTTTACTCTTTTCGTCACAGCACTGTAACTATAGTATACAGTACTCGCATAGAACTTACTTCCTGAACTTTATAGCATACTGGTTAGTATACTTCTTATTATAGTAAAATATACTGACTGCTGTTATGTTGTTAGAAAATACTTCGGGTTCCATGCATGCACTTCATGCATTCATGTGTGACAGACTGATGAAAGCTTTTTTGTTGTAGACGGACGGATAGTTTGATAGTTTATATAAAGGACAATTAAAAGTTGCTAACAATACGAAAGTATGGAGTTACGGTACAGTGGATACAGGTACCTTTTTTTCTATTATATAGGTAATGCACTATTAATAAGTAGATATAAGTTTGTATGACTTGATATAATATAGTATTTACGAAGTTTTTACTGTCATCTTCTACACTTTCAGCAAAACGTCATTAGAAAATTGCATAGTATCGGTTCTGGGATAAAAATAACCCACTAAGCACAAATTCATGTAACACAGACATATACATTTGATTACATTGGTTGGTTAGTGAGCAGCAACATTGATGACGGTGAATAGAGGATTTACCGTTAGATTCTTTGTAAATGCTGCTCACACAACTAGAAAGTTATATGTTACAACATGACGTCTAATTAAGTAGTTGTTTAAATGAATCAGGTACATTTATAATTCTGCATAAGCGTCACAAGAACGCATTTGCTACAGATTTTTTAATAAAGAGATTTTTAATTGACTGGTAATTTACAATATACTGGGTATTTTTGCATCTATTATAAAGCAGATAAGTTATGTTGAGCCGTCATTAAAATACAAATATTATTATTATACTGATATAAGCTTATAATAAAATGGAAAAACTCAGCTGAAGCTACAAATATACTAGGAAAACTTGCTTTCTCGCCCAAAAGAGAGCAGAGCGTGTCTGGTGATGATACTACCAAGAGACTTTCCCCTTTGCTCTATTTACATCTGTCTCACTCCACCCTTTTCATTCAACTATCCTATCGGTAAAGATGAGCATACTTTCTCTTTGATTTCACTTACTTCATCATCCTGAGTTGAACCATTGGCATTATTTCTGCAATTAAATCCTAGAAAAGTTTATGCTAAACCTGCATCATAGTAGGTTTAGCTTAAACAGCTTAAACAAACTGCGTAGCATTTAAAAACTTATGACCAACACTAACTATCAAATGTAAGAGGATCACCTTAGGAATCCAGTAGGTTTGACTACCAGTAGGTAGAAAAACAGCACAATATATTGTATTATACTATTGTTTATTTAAATTATTTATGTATAACTAGAAGTGGTATCTTGTATTTCCAATATCTTTTATTATTTATTCCGACTATCAAAATGAAAACAACGTGGAAGCAGTATTATATTTCAGTATCCCAATTTCCCGATTTTCTAAGAAAACTAAGACAAAATAAAAGCAGTCATACAATACATATGTCAGGGACAAGTGGATCGATTTTGGTAATTTTTAATAGGACTGCTATAGACATCATAAAAACATGTATATCGAGTTTCAGCATCCTAAGTCCATGCGTTCGCAAGTTATATTGTTTCCGGACGCGATTACATAAGCCGCATCGCAGCAACGTTTGTTAACGTAGAATTGACTTGACGATTGATATATATACCTACTTGTGACACAAAAGAATCGTATAGTTTTATGTATTGTTTGTTAGCATTCCCAAGGAAAGCTATAAAAGTCTCCTGAAAATGAAAACATTAGGTCCCTGCACTTCTTATTGATAAAACCTATCTGTAAGTTGTAAGTATAATGTAAACAAACGAGATTTAAGGAGAAAGCAAAACAGCCGCTCCATGTGCAATTAGCACACTAAACTGAACTCGTACGCAAGTACATACACCATATATAGGTAGGTAGTAGGTCCCTAGGCCCTAGATACTCCTACTATTTCACCATAAACTAAACTTTCTTAAATGCTTTTCAATTACACTTTCCAACCTGATACTATAGTAGATCCGTACGCATGAAACATACATTTCATCATGAGTTTGAATGATGCTCTCCTTCTTTCTTTCCAAGTTTCAAAGTTTGAATGTCGAATGTCTATTAGACAAACTAACCTATTACCTTCGCTTCAACAATACTTTCCCTGAACTTTCTTTTCCACATCTTCATACTTCATAGGTACTATATTATGCTATAGTGCTTACATTGTTCAAACTTCACATATGTATAACCTGTCTGCTAACTATAGAATTCTATTTTACAGAAATATACAATTCTATCCCATTAGTGTTACACATTCAGCAAGTAATGCCATTACATATTGTTTGACAAAGAGAACAAGATAGAGAGTAAACTACATTACCTCAAACGAAATGTAGCACTAGCAGTGTGCATATGTTTTACGAAATTTACGTGTACATATGAAATCGTATCCTAAATATGCTGCTATTACTATATAAGGTATGGACTAAAGATTCATCCACTAACACATCTCTCTATCCTCTATTGTATTACTTACAATGTAATCCTGATATTATATACATTTCTACAATATAGGTATCTGCAACTACGAGGATTTGATAAAAATTGCGCTTTACTTCGTTACGCTTCAAGACTGACTGGATATGAGAGTTTCTACTTCGTGATATTATCTTCAATCCGCTGATCTCAAAAATGGATCCGTGTTCAACGCCCAAAGTTCAGCTCAATCATCTTTTTCATCAATTTCTCTGCATAATGTGCTGATTGCGATTCCTTCCCTTACAGCCTGCTCAATTTTTCCATGCTCACCATGCGAGAGTTGTACAAGACCTACAACCATTATGATAGGAACTCGAATTTTTGTTAACCTGAGGTACAATGCCACTGTAAGCTTCAACATAACATAATGCATACAATACTTTGCCCAAATGAAGTAGAATTTACATACCAGTATATGTAACATGTAGTTTATACCAAACAATAACATACCTTACATACGTAGAGGTACGTTTTTGTGAAAATCAATGTAATGTATTCGTAAAGCTATCTGTACGATCCATAATTTAATATGATAATTAAATATCTATTGAAAATTGACTCCGTAACGTAACTCAGCGTTTACGTACAGGGACTACCAGTAATCAGTGGCACTGTATAATTTTACACATTCTATATTGTTACACACATATACACATATATATGTATTGCACCGTCCTCAATGGTATGTGGTGAAATAAGTTTCCATGATAAACAGATCTAAAGTGTAGATGCATTAATACATGATGCATGTTTACAAAAATGGGCCATTGTAAAATGAAGACTATGAACCTATAATATACCTTAAAATATTTTAGTTTTTTTCCCATCGTTTCCCTTGTTAAAAATAAGTTCAACATTTCTTAATTCACAATGAAACTGTTTTTTTGGTTATTGACTAGAATACTAAGGATAGTTTGATGCAATGCTTTTAGGAGCCCCAGCTTTACAGTACCTTCAACATCATAAATCATAACCGAACGAAAAAATAATAGGTAAAATGCGATGAAAACCTTAAATTATATGGAATCTCCATATTTGCCCTACCTTTTGCCCTACCTCTCTTTTGAGACTATATATTATGTAGTTATATATATTTATGGTAAAAACATAAATATTTCTGAAATGGACGAACAAAATATTGCTTTAGGTCTCATAAATACTAGGTACCTATTTAATTTTCTACCTATGCGCTACGCATAGTACATGCATAGAAAAGCTTTATGTAAATAATGAATCAATTAAATTCAGTTTGAGTTTGGATAGGAAAGTCTTTAGTGCAAACGCGTCTACCGACTATTTGCAAATTCTGTTTGCTTGCTTTTTCTCCTTTGGTGGCTTACGAAGAGAAGTTCAAGTGCGATCAGAAGAGGATTATAATAGATTCTTTACTTTAGCTTTAGCTTACTTTATGAGTATGTATGGTTGTAGTAGATCTAAAAGTACTATACTTGTGCGTTAAATCTGTATATGCATCGTTGATAGTAATAAGTAAAAGAAGTGGTAGGTAACTGCCTGCCTAAGTACATCTACATATATCTGCACAGTGCGGAAGGTTAAAGACTGGAGTGAAGGAAGTAGATGAATTTATAGTGTAAAGCTATGCACGCACAGTAAGCTACGCTTACGCTATTCCATTTAAGTTCGACAAAGTACTCCTAGACTGGGCCAGGCCAGGCCAGGACAGAGCATCCTGTAAAACCTTACTTATGTTGGCTTGGTTTGGCTTGACTTGGTTTGGCAGGAGCGTAGGCACTTACTCTCACGATTACATTCAACATTGCCATGTCATATAGTCTGGTCTTGCTCCTCTAGCTCACTACAATTCATAGAAACTCCTTTGGCAAAAGCACAGAACAGCAGCACAACCATCAAGACTGACTTTTTCATGGGGTTGTTTTCAGTTTCTCCGTGGCACTCTGCGGGGAAAGACCGGCAGAAGGACAGTTCCTTTTCCTTCTTTCACACACCAGAAATACCATTTTTGCCACATGCTCAACGCTGAAGCAAATCCAGAGTGAAAGCACAAAATGCAAGCTGCAGGCACTACAGACATTCTGTTTGAGTGAGACACTGTAAACATATATCGTGAAGAATAATATTTGCACAGAAGTTACAAAATTTTGTTGTGAATATTTTACAAAAGTATAATTTAATTGTATAGCGCCTGGCCTGAGTGACGTGGTGTGCAACAAAGTAAAGTTCTCCATTGCGTTGCCTTTGTGGACATCTCAGTTGCATTATTCAACTTTAATTGGCTCAATATACAACTATCTACTAGAGAGCCATTGCGTATACAGGTACTTACACATATTTTTGCTAATATCTATAATTGAAAGTTAGAGATACCTAAGCTGTATACCTAAGCTGTAAAGTAATCCTATCTGTAGTATCTATTCTACATCAAATATACCTATTTAATAAAATTCTGAAATGGAAATTAAGTTCCTATTCCCAGTATATAGTAATAATACCTAAGTATAGATCAAAAGAATTTACGCTTATACTATAATAGGTTGATGTAGAGCTAGGAAACTGGTTAATGTATCATGGATAATAGAATTTTGTGATTTTAAGCGATCTCTAATCTGTATCCAACGTATGTGTAGAGTGATAGCCAATGCAATGCAAGCACAAAGTATAACGTAAATTCAAGCGTATAAGTAATGGGTGAGACTTGTTTATCAAAAATCCCTTTCTCCACAATAATTTACACCGTAAATCTATAAAATAGTTCAAGAGCGTGTTATGATTTGTATTTGTATTGTATTTCAACACTAAATGTACAGGTTGATTAATTTTACTTTTGGTTTCGTGTAAGTAATAGCAAAAGAAATCTGAGTAATTCATGCTGCGTCATACAACATTACTCAATAGTATTGTGTAACTTATATGAAAGGTTTTTGGTTATTTGGAAACTGTGAGCGTGAGTGTTTCTTTTATGACACACTGACAATCACATGCAGAGCAAGAGAATACAAGTAAAATGGGGAGTGTGGGCCTGGCCCCGTAGTTTTTGATGCCTGCACATGAACTTCAATTTAAAATCCTCATCTTTTTATTTCGTTTGTTGGGCAAGTCATGACTGCTGTACTGATATTGTCATATTTCATGGTTTCATAGTACTCAGGATATATTACTATACCTAAGGATGCTTTAGACATAGCTTTTTTCCTCATGTCTTCCATCTCTGAAACTGCTAGACCAGGTGTTGCATGATAGTAAGAAGTAACTTGTGATTTAAGAAGCTTTCCCAAAACTCTTCGAAGCTCAGGCACTCTTCCAGATTCATAATAATATGTCAAACTTTCTTGTGTGTTTAAGAGATTCTTCAATCAATATTCCAAACCATACTATCACAACTCCAACAGCGTTTGTTGTACAGGGTTAGTCTTTGAAGTTGTTTCTACAGTATATGATGCTTTCTCCCAATTTCTCTTGAGCAACATGATTTAATGTGAAGTTATATCTGTATAATGATTTTTCATTGTCATCATTTGAACAATTACTAAAAACTCTGCCATAATATGAAAAAAATATTAATAACACAGTAACTTTATTGCTTATTTCACTTTAGTTGGGTTTGGTTTTTCATGTTTTATAAGAAACAAACAAATTCAAAGTTTATTCACCTGCAGAAATAAACTAGACAAAAAATATGTAAAAGTTAAAAAGAATAGTTCATTGGCTGCATAGACTTGTTAATGCTTGTGACTACTGCAAGTACCATTTGAAATGCTGCCCCTGTACATAAACCTCCTGAGATTAGACATAAACGAACCTCAACTCGTTATTATTATAATGCGGTTCATATCTGAAAGTACAAATTAATCGAAAAATACTTTCTCATGTCTTCTACTATTATATTCCTTCGCCTTCAATTATTCTTGTGTAGACGTTGACGGATTTTCCGCCTGTAGGTATTCAGGTTACATTATAATCAGACATGACTTGCCTCTTTAATAATAAACTAACGAGAAAAACACATAAGTATATAGGAATGTAAGATAGGTAGGAGGCAGAACCGGCTATTTAACTAACTGCTAAGTAAGAAAATAAGTAAAGTAGTTTACTGTAATGCTGGTTTGTTCTACTCTATGAAGCAGGGATACTTACTACTACACGTACAACCTTTTTATAATTTTTTTGCGCACATCAATAATCCAATGATAAATTATACCTTTATGATGCCATATGGTTGACCATAAAAGTCTCTTTGAGAATTTAGAGACAAGGAAAAGCAAGACAAGGCAAGGGAAAGTAAGGCAAGGTGGTTGCTTTCGCTATGTATCTTACACGAGTACATTTTGCATTCAATAGAACGTAGTATAATGTGTGTAGTACATATCTAAAGCGTAAATAGTTAAGCAATACATACGGTTTTACACAAATAGAAAGCAGAACCCCAATGAATTATGTAATAATGTACCCGCAATGCAACGTTTATCCGTTTTCACCATACTCCACATACATAGGTATATCCCTAACCATAGGGAGACCTGCGCTTTTACAAACAAACATGTTATATTTAGACTAAATAAACTATAGTAAATAAGTTAGGTACTTACTTAACTGTGGAAGACAATAACAAAGCTAGATACGTACATACTGAAATATACATAAAACATACAAAGGTATTACAGTGCACTATGAAAACTGGAGAGCAGAACAAGGAATGGGGGAAAGACATGAGGAATTGTACTTATTCATCACTGCACTTACTACTGAAGTAGAACAAGAAGGGTTCCTGTCTGTCTGAGTACAATATATGTTCCGTAGAAGCATAAGTTTATTTATATACTTACTAGACCACTTACCTACTTATGTTATGCAGCATACCACACACAGAATAATGCCTTACGTTGCGTTACACTATTTTACAATTGTAAAAGGTACATAATGTATTGTACTGCTTTGGTTTAGAAAGGAAACAAAACATGGGAGAAAGTCAAATCGTAATGAAGAAGTGGATTAGAACTGCGTTGAGTAGAGAGCTCACAGCTTCAGCACTAAAATTAATTTCATTTCCCGCTCTCACGGAGAACAAGAAAGGATAATGTCCAGAATAATAAACAGCTTGTCTTTGTCATCTTGGTTTTAGTTATTCCCTTTGCTTTGGTTTACTTTACAGAGAAAATACATATACATACACAATACACAAGGTATGCCGCTTCGTTAGCATTGCACTACATTAACTCCTCGGCGAGGAGATGCATACATAACTTAAACGTAAAGTACAGTACACGTACTTATTTTATTTTAGCAGTCAACTCAACTCACCGCCATTGTACTACTTTCACCTAACAACATTACAATCCTATCTACATACTAAAACAACAGATATTACTTTTAGTACACATGCATATAAGTAAGAAATACATATGTGGTAATCACTGAGAACCACGGGGCACATAAACGTTCCTACATAGGAATCATTACCGTTGCGCCTTATGTTTTAGGATGAAACGGAAAATAACATAATTTAATATACCTATACAGTACATAAAAAATATTTTTGATACTTATCATTTAAATTGCAATTTTCGATTTTTGCAATTTTTCAAAGATAGTTTTAAGGGGTACTTTAAATTTTTCAAAAGCCAAACCACTAATTAAAACATAGACAAGGGGAAATTCATACCCAAACAGGATGTTGCATTGCCCAGTGGCACTCTGTACCCACTACATACATATTTTCAGTGCTTAAACCTGTGTTGTACTGTGTAGTAGTCCACCAATTGAGTCTTATGTACATTGGAGTGTAGAGTATGTGTTTAGTAGCAGGGAATAAGAACATCAAAATACTTAAGTTGACTTTCTCCGTGACACTAAGCACTGTTAACACAATAAAGTAGGTTCTTATTCTACCCCTGTACTTGTGGACTGAAATACTTCGCTACAAGAATAAGAATACGACAAAGAAGTGTTAAGGAAACCTAAGAATATGTGCATTATGCAACGAGGCTATCTTCTACATACGTAGTACTTCATGAGAATTCAAGATTACACATCCTCTTGCTTTCTCCTGCCTTTGTGAAGTTAATTAACCCGAAAAGACAACTGCGGCTTGGGCAACGCAATTAAGTTAAAGCGGGCGGAAGGTTAGCAGTTAAGCCTGTCGTTGAGAAAAGCCTCACTTCTAGGTAACTAAATGTCATCCATTGAAATTTAATTTGTTTTTCGTGTTGAGTAACCTCCGGTTGTCCCGTAGATTCTAGCTATAGATAACGTCTTCATTTCACACACAAAGAAATTCTTTCTTTCACTAGCATTTTATGGTACTTCGTTTTAGTATTAGTCACAAGAATTCTGCATAATAATACTACCAACGTACACTTTACACTGTAAGATTTCTCGATTACACTATATTGCAGACATTACCTTAGCTTTAAGGTTGTAAATGTGCTTCAAAGTGGAATTTTTATGCGCGATATGCTTATTTGTTAGCTTCCACGAGGCTTACAATGGATAAAATCTCTTTAGTGAAAGTGGAACTACTGTGTGGAATCAGTTCCTTCTTTCCTGAGAATAGCATAATGCATATATGTAGGAGTGCAGCATGGGAATTCCCGGAAATGAAAGCCGCATTACAATGTAACTTTCATCACATTACACTCGTAGCCATAAATAGTACATACAAGTGCAAAGTGTGTCTAGGCAAGGCAGCTGTAAATTTTGCAATGCATAATATAATGATGGTGCTACGTGCTGTAGGAGTATTGTAAGTATGTAGATAAAGGTTCAATCAATATGCATGTGTATACGTGGGTACGATGTAATGTATAAGTACAAAGGAATCTGCAGAATCATGAAAGATGAATTGAATTTTGTGATTTCTTTCAATTTTTCAAGTTTCCTCGGCGTGACAGTTGGTTCTTCCCTGACAAGCGGAAAGGAAATTGAGAGTAATTCATAATTCTTGGGAGGAGATTGGCAATCTAAGGAAAACATGAGAAATCCGTGCCCAGCTAGCAATTGAAATGTTTGAATATATCTTTTGGGAAACTTTTCAAGAGATTTACTAGAGGAAGGAGTGAAGGCTGGACGAGGCTGTGCCAAGGAACACCAGTATGTGATGTGATGCAAAGGAGGGAAGCCGAACCAAACCACAGTAAACTAAACTAAACTTACCCAAACCAGAAACCAAGTTCAAGTCGAAAGTTGGGTGGGAGTTGAGACCTTGTCTTCGTCCTCATGTTTATGTTCATCTCAAGCAAATTGTCCCACACAGACAGCGACAGCATGGATAATTAACTACTTACTTACATAGCAGAACGTGAGTGAAGTGAACAAAATTCAAAAGACAGTGCACTTATTCTTATTCAAAAGTGTACAATATTCTCCTCTCCTTTTAGTTGTATCTGTATAAATTGTCTACTCATTGGTTTAGAATTTCGAAACATAGTAAACAGTACGTGCTTTGTTATTGTATACTGTTTATGTTTACCTATATACTGAGGCTTGTGTATGTATTTCTATTAAAGTACATCAAAGCAGTAAATATTATTAGATTAGTTAGTGATGGAATGACTGATGGCGGAAGTTGTAAGCTAGAATTGAATGTGCCTGTCGGGAATCTGGGCTAATTGAAATAAATGGAGACTTCTGTTTGGAGGAAAGAGTCAAGAGAGAAAGGAAGAAAAGACTTTTGAGGAAAGCCCCCAAGAAATCCTGAATCCTTTATACAGACTTACGCTTCCTTATACAAATATAACACTACAAAGATAAACAACCAACTACTTATATAATAGTATTATATAATGTAGGCATTGTGTTTAGTATGGAGTGCCTGTGTCTCTGTTTTAGGACAAATACTAAAACTGCTACTAGTATTACTGGAATGCTTCACTTTCGCTTCATGGAGACTATGACTAGACTTCTAGTTATAGACGCGCGTGCTGCTAGTAGTAATAGCAAGAGATATATCTTGAATACTATTACTGTACATACTTGAAGTTTTCTTTTGAACAGAGATACACACATATAGTATATGTACATATATAAATATATATCTATTTAGTAGTGCTACTTGTATATTGTTGCAGTATGGAATTTCTTGTGGTATTGCTTGGAGTGGTTGTGGTATCCCTACTCCAGCCTCAATTGCTCCAGTCTATAAGTAGACAATGGAGTCCACGAGTTGTGACAACGCGTTTTGGCCCGGTACGTGGATTTGTCTTTTTGCCTAAGGGCTATGAAGGAGTGGAAGTGTTTTTGGGACTGCCATATGCATCTCCGCCTGTGGGTTCTTTGAGACTAATGCCGCCTGTGAGTCCTTCACCGTGGTCCGGCACAAAGATGAACGAGGAGCCTCCGCCTGTTTGTCCCCAAGTTCTGCCTAACATAAAAAATGAGACGGAAAGTCTTAAGACAATGCCCAAGGGACGCCTGGCTCAGCTCAAGAGACTTCTTCCCCTCCTCGCTGCTAACCAGAGTGAAGATTGTTTGTACCTAAACATTTACGTTCCACTTACAGGTAAACAACCCTTTTGGCAAATTGCAATTTTTGTATCTCTTCTCCGGTAGATTACTGTAGAAAAATAATTCGTAATTTTAGACTCGCTTACTAATTATATTACACGTTCAATTATTGCTATCTTTATAATAACTAGGTAATTCAAAAAGCCAATCGTCAATTAATTAATTTTCTACGACTAGGAGAACACATCTCTATGCTACAGTATGTGTCCGTTTGCAATTAATATTTTAAGATATTTAAATACGGGCCATAATAATGTGGCCATTTCCGCGTACTCCGTAGAAGATAAACTAAACCTAACCTTTAAGTAGCATTTCACTTCACCGACTTTAAATAATTCTGTACAGGATGGGCATTTTAGTATTGCCGATTTAAATATACACCACTAATAAATCTTTAATTATATTTAGTAAAAGAAATTGGCTTTTATTTGACTGGCACCTATAAATAAACTGACTTTACCTATAATTTTCTACTTACTTTGCCTCGAATGTACTTATGTACCTATGAAAAAACTGAACTACCTCTGAGGTCTGAGTCATCTATAAAAGTACTAACCTAACCTACAATTTTACTCGAAAAAGCCTATAGAAATACTGTTCTACCTATGGCAAAACAGTATTTCCATAGGTAGTACAGTATTTTTGAAGGCTTTTTAAAGTAAAATTATAAGACGAGTAAGTACTTTTATAGGTGACTCAGACCTCAGAGGTAGTTCAGTGTTTTCATAGGTACATAAGTACATTCGAGGCAAAGTAAGTAGAAAATTATAGGTAAAGTCAGTTTATTTATAGGTGCCATTAAATGGAAGCCAAAGAAATTACAGCTTGCTTTGTATTTAAGAATAATGTATGATAATTAACTTTGTTGTACATCATGTCATTCGGCGACCCTAATACTTGAATACGCATACTAAAGATGAGTATAAAAAGATAAAGCCAAATAATAATATGTATCCTGTGGTACTGGAGCGCAGCGGTTCCTACAGATAGCCACAAATGTAATGCAGTAGTCATTGTACCTAACTGCCTAATTATTAGCTACTTTGCGTCAGATGCATATAAATAGTAGAGCAGCCGCTTTATGGCTTTTAATTCTTCACTCATAATAAAAGTGTAGAGAAAAGAGTGAAGAATTCAATTTGAGATCACTTTTGGGTAATTAAATCCCCAACCCAACTACTAACTACCCAACTGTTCGCAGAAACTATTAGCTAATATGATTGCAATTTGGAAGGAAACTACTACTCTGCAAGTAGTTACTTAGCATTCTGGTGCAAAAATATAGGA
Source organism: Tomocerus mixtus (assembly GCA_034694165.1). Taxonomy (NCBI): domain Eukaryota; kingdom Metazoa; phylum Arthropoda; class Collembola; order Entomobryomorpha; family Tomoceridae; genus Tomocerus; species Tomocerus mixtus. The sequence goes on along the minus strand of JAQFYC010002837.1, from coordinate 4,967 downwards.
ATTCTTTTGGCGAAATACCTGCAATGCATAAAAGTACGTACGTACTACTTACGAACCATGCCATGCAGTGCCTATCTGTATAACTAACTACTAAAGTTTAAATAAGTATATCTTAATAGCAGTGCAATAGTTTGCAGTGAAAGTGAAGGAACATTATTACGTAGTACATGCATACGCTCAACTCAACTCCAGTAATGAACCAACATTAGAGAAGGAGTACCTATTAGATGCATACTACTGCAAAGAAGGCAAGGAGATCAAAGTTTTTTTACTGCAACACGTAGTCGTTAAGAACGCATTGGTTTATTCTTACTTTTCTGGAAAGAGAAGTGAAGTCAGGTCAGAGGAGGCAGGTTGGTTAGTTCCCTGGTTCTGGTTCTGGTGCTGTCTGGTGCGGTGTGGGTTAGTTGAAGCCAGAAGCAGAGGGATAGGAATCCCAAAGCCAAGCCGAGCCCGTATTTCAATTGAATTCAACATAAATTCATTTCTCTTGAGAAGTTTAAACCCTATTGCACATAGCTACTTAAATTCTAGTGAAAGTAGAGTAACACAGATCCAACATCCAACTCGTCTCGTATCCACATCCATGTATGTACTTATGTTAAAGAAAAATAGATGTGAAGTGAACTCTACTCTACATAAGTAACATAAGTAACTATTTAGATACTTACGTCACATAAGGCACTACTTCTAAGTGCCAACTGTATGTATATCTGCTTCTCTAAGGTAGCAAGTAGAACATATATATGTATGTATATAAGTACGTGGTAATGCAGTAAGTATCTGTATTCTGTATAGTACATATTATAGTATGACTAACATTCTAACAGCAAATGGAAGAGCTACTAATACTTACAAAACTACAAGTACACGTACATGTATGGTATGGCATGGCACGGTTGACACGACAGTACATTGTAAAACTTTTGCCGCACCCTATGGAATTGAAAGTACCTAATACTTTGTAACCTACCTAGGGTACCTAACTAAAGTAAGTAAGTAGTATGTACCTAAGCATAAGTATTATACTTTTTTCTCATGTGTTCTCTATGTGTGATCTGGTTGAAGTGAAAGTGAGCTGAGTTCTCATTCTTTGTCGACTCCAAGTTGAGTTGAAGCAAAGAATGAAAGGAAACTCAACTCTTTTCTTTAACAACGAAGGGTAGTACAAGTATCAGTACAGCACCAGTACCAATAGAAGCGAAAAAGGAACACGCCAATGCCATGCCATGGGATACGAAGCCAGTTGAAGTTGAACTGATCGGGTGTTCCTTTTTGCTTTCTTTTGCTGTCCTTATGCTGCAAATAGGCTGTGCATTGCATCGGCTCTTTTCTATGGCTGTGCCAAGCCGAAGGAAAGCGAAACGAAAGCAAGACAAGCCAAGCCAAGCCAAGAAAGGAAAGTTACTTTTACTTTCTTACTGATGTATGTACGAGGAGTAGTTTCTTGGTTCGTTCGTTCGGTCCGTTGCCTTGCATCGCCTTGGTTTGGTTGGTGTTAGTCGTGCTCTTACTTTCTTTTTCTTATCACTCAACTCAACTCAACTCAACTAAACACAATACAAGGAGAGGAATACAATGCAATCCTATTACAGATACGACGACAGAACAAAACGAAACCGTATTTACTTAGAGTGAGTAACTGAGTTGAGTTTCCATTTGGGGACAGAATAGAAATAGAAACAGTCTTTTGCTTTGGTTACTTTTTCTGTAATTCCTAATGTACTACTACAACTACATACAGTAGTACATACTTACATAGTTGCAGTTTTATAGTTTTCAAGTAAAGTAAGTAGAGCTAGAAGCAGTCAACTTCCTATTGTGTCTTTCTGTTCTATTTTCTCCTCTATTGTGATATGTATCTACATTGTAAGTAAGTATTACTACTTATTGTATTTTATTTATATGTATACTTAAATATAGTAATTTCCTTCATACATACCTAATACCTACTACAGTAGTTACTTTAGCATGTAAAAGTATTACAGTGACTGCAGAAGATATACGTTTTAGTACTATTAAGTACTATACATGATATGTGTCTTATGACGATTATTTAGTAGCTAGTAACACACACACAAACAGAAACCATTGAACTACAACTACTATAATATTCTAGACTAGTATCATAGTCGGAATGTATGTACTTATCATTGCACACAAAGGCATGTAACATAAGTAGCAAATGAAGGAATACATGTTTCCGCGTGTTCGTCTCAACTTGACTCATGTCAGAGTAAGTAAGAGCCAGGCCAAGCCAGAGCAGAACACTTCTCTTGGTCCTTTCCTTTCTTTCTCTTTTGCTTTCACTCGATACTTTTTCCATTTATACATAGCATATACTGTAATATATTCGTTTAGCACACTATAATTGTATATATGGCTTAAACGATATATACCCGAGCACTTTATAATATTATGTACTTCTAACTGAGTATTTATTACAGTATTATACGATTACACACTACATGTAAGTCTGTGTAGATAAAATGAGGGCAAGATGTGGACATAGTAAAGTAAGTAGAACAAAACATGATAATAGTAATACTGCCAGATTATGTACCTACATTATACTAAATAGCAAAATAGAAGGAAGGAAACCCCATGTGTGTGTGAGAGGAGAGAAGATGCTACTTCTTAAAATCCGGAGGAAGAAGCTGTTGGTTAGTTTTCGTTTCGTTTGGTTGGCGATGGCGATGGCCTGCCTCCACTTGACTTTGGTTACATCCATATAGTTGAAGTTGATAGTATGTAGGTCTAGTTTGATGTGGTGTGGTGTGGTGTTGTCTTCTTGCATGGCCATCGCAAGGGTTTTGTTTGCTAAGGTTTGCTTAGTATGTAGTAGTTGTAGAAATGGTTTTGGCTTGTCTTGACTTTCACTTCTGTTTTGTCTGGCTGGTTCCTTTAGTTTAGTTAGTTCTTGTGTATCTGCATGCATGGACATACATACATTTATAGAATGTATATTTATATGTCTAGGTAATAGATACTAATAGCACTAGTGTTGTGTTGTGTATGTATTTGGCAAAATGTTGAAGTGAGTTGGCTTTCTTTTCTTTTGCTTGTTCGAGTGAGAGTCCGTTCCTTGGCTTGGCTTGCTTTTGATGGCACATGTACATTATATTATATAAAGAAAACTCAATTTTCTCTAATGCTCGCCCCATATAATCTCACAGTGGAATAAAGCACACAAAAATGAGATTCAGTGAGGCTGCTAATGGGAAATGATCCATCTGTCACGCCTGAATTCGTTTCAATTTCCCCATGTGTCTCTTATAGTCTCCACGCCACTACTGTGCAATAGTCTACTTTAGTTTGGAATTGAGTTTAGGGTGATGTGATGTGATGTCCTGTTTCTGTCTTAGTCTGACTTGGCTAGTAAAGAATATATAAGTATGAATGAATGAATGGATACAGGACAGGATACAGTGTGTATGTATGTAAGTGTTTACTATACCTTATTTGTACACTCGTATGTATGTATCTGTAGGTGCACATTACACACAAGGAGCAATACAAATAACTGTTTGAATGCTTTTGAGAATGTATTTGTGTATATATTTCTATAGCCCAATGAGACAAACCAGACCATAAGAGAGACACTTTCAAAAATAGTTCCCTAGTCTACTAATGCAATATACCAAAGTACACAATTCTGCACAACTTTCTCCTCTACATCATTTCAAATGTAGAAGTTACTTTTATTGGAGGTGTTTTGTTTACATGCAAGGAAGCTACAACGTAACATAACTGGCTTTATATTGATGTGTTGTGCTTTTTATTACTGTACATATATAGATCACTGGCCTCTATATAGGTATACTTACAATATAGCGTGCAATAATTTGCTACAGTTATATATTATACTCGTAGTACCGCATATATTTCTTGGTACATTATATTTTCTGAGACAGTTCTTATGATGACAGTCCCGCCCGACTTTGTCGCTTTAACTTTTTAGGGGCCCGTCATTTGGTGTAATGATGCATGCCATGAATTCCAGTCTGGGATGATTTTGAAGGAAAGTAGCAGAGAGAAACGATTTCTTCATGGCGTACAGCGGGGCACACGATATATTTAACATAGTAATAGAGTTCTGCTCTGGTCTACGTCTGGTCTGGCCTGTCTCTCCAAAACTCAACAGCAGAATTGAATACAACATCCATTTGCAGAGATTATAGGTGATATGCGAAAATAGGCCGGCCAGGCCAGGCCAAGTCACTTCATATTAATATCTTTCACTAGAAGAGTCTTACATAATAATATCATGTCAAGTACAATAGACTGGTTGAGAAACTATAACTACTTTTCAAAAATGAGCATTTACTATATGAAGAGATAGTGATAGTGATATTTACTATGAAGGAATAGACAGCTCCATTTCTAATAATAGAAGTGAGAGTAAGTAGTATGCTATAAGTAATGTGCATACAATGTACCTCACATTCACATAACAAAGAGTTCGTAGAGTTAGAGTTTCGAGCGATGAAATCTGCAAACAAACTAAAATCTATTCAGCAGTAATTCGCTTTTTACTCTGTAGCGAGGAAATAGAAGCTTCTGCTTCTCTAGCAAAGTTTACCAGTAAACGGCTCTTTTGTAAGTCTTTGTACTTTCCCTTTTATGGTATTATTTGATTGAAACTCTAGAAACTACAATAGAGTAAAATACGGCTTAGTAGTTCAAGTGTTAGCGCTTTCACTTGAAAAAGACGACTCACTCATCCACTCACTAACAAAATAAGTATTCTTCCCAAATCATTATACTTATTGCATTATTAACTTTCCGCTACAATACTTCCTCTTACAAAACTGAAATCTGAACCTATTATTATTTTCTGATCCTGATCCGCAATAAGTACGACTTATAGGTACTTCAAGATAGAGAGATTGTTGCTGACCCAAGCAGCAAGCTACAATATAATGTAAGGTTTAGGTTAGGGTAGGTTACTGACAAGACCACCATTG
>JAQFYC010002836.1:0-23336 GCA_034694165.1 Tomocerus mixtus | reverse complement strand
AAATAATTAGGTTAGGTTAGGGTTTGAGTACCCCCCAAAATGATTTTTGATGAAAATCGCATTTGGGTGCTGGGTGCTAACTACCTGGGTGCTGGGTGCTAACTACTTGTACATCATAATATTTGCTTCCCTCCTTCATAAATAAAATTGTATGCTCAGTTCAAAGCATATTCCAGATTCTACACAAAATTTTGCAAAATTTACCAGTAGCAATGAATAACAAAACACGACAAAATTATACCATACTTTCAAATGGCATAAATTTCTTACCATGATAATATAGTACCCACAACAGCTAGGCATTTTCAAAAATTTTAACCAATGCGATAACTATTGTTGTACAATAGATCATGTAATCATGAATTTACTCCATTACTGATAAATGATAGACGCTTAATTAAATAGTAGTTTAATTGCGTACCAGTACGTTATTATTGGTAGGCATTTACCTTTGGGGAGACAGTACATGCAAATTATGATATGCCATTGAAGGAAGCCGGTAACAATGTATATCTATTTAGTACATAAAAGTGAAGCCGTTGGCTCATATCCAAATCGCTTTAAGTATTCACCTTTATCATCATATTCTAATATCTAAGTCCATCGTAATCAATCACAGAATCATTAGTTCTCCCGCCGCTCCCCACAGTTCCATGCAATAACCTGTAAAAAAGAGTCTAATGTCCCCAAGAGTTATAAAGATAATGTATATATATAATTGTATAGATGATAATATGAGTAAATATGCATGGAACTTCCATAAAGATAAGTATTATAAATTATCTGTACAATTTGCATAAAAGGTATGGTCACTATTTCTATGCATGTAATATATGAAATAAAGCAAGCAGCCTAAACGCTACCAAAAAGAAAGACTTTCCCATTAAACAATATCACCGATATTTATGTAATTGCAAAAAGATGCGGAGGGAAGTATAATTTTTACAAGTAGAAAATATAGCCACATACTTGTGGGTATATAAATAGCGGGGTCGGGACGTAGCTCTAGCTAGTTATTGGTTATGGATTTAGTACATATAAATAAATATTCATTGACAGTAAAATGCTAATCGCCTTAGAAAGTCTAACTAAGGTACATAAATTATCATATTCTCCATCCAACGATTTAGTAGAATCTTACCAACAAATGTTTCGTTTATCAGTCAGTTTACTCTCTTCATCACCTCTGGAACGTGTGTGCAGATTTGTGATACCGTGTGATTGGAACATTTCTTTAGAGTTTAATGCCAGTTGTACAAGTCGATACATTACATTTTATAACATTTTATTTGCAACATTTAATTTGCATTGCACGACACTACAATTTTCAATATACAACATCCAAAAATACATAATCGTTTTCTACGCTACTAATCATGGTAAGTTACTTCTGTTACTTTAATACTTGGTAAATCAAATTCTACTCAATTTTAGCTAACATTCTAATTCCTCCAATTACAAATATCTATTTTTCACAAATTGCAAGTGCAATATTTAATGTAATTTATACCATGTATAACCATTAACACTAAACACTCAACATTTAAAGCTGGACAAGAAAGAATAAAGGAAAGTTTCTTCCATTACAAATAGAATACAAAATGTGTCGTGAATGTAAAAAAAATCAATTGGCATTTGTTGGTCCGTGGTAATGAATTGTATATTTTCATAATTTATAGCAAACTTATAACGGAAACAGAACAAAGAATAATGGAGGAGTTCCTAATTACTACATTCCCAATGGATATCAGCAACAACCATCCACTTTCTTAACACAGCCAAGAAAAAATTATTGGGGTTCAAATGACAATTCCATTATACCGACTTACCACAAGCCAGATAATAGTATTCGTCAAAGATATGGAAGTGAGATTCCTTTCATTCCTGGAGCTCCTTCTAATTTGAATAACTACAGGGCACAGTCCTACACTGCCACACAAAATATTACTTATCGGTCAGTTGCGGAAATTGGGGAAAAAGATTCTTTTTATGGACTACAGCAGGTATTTTTTTTCGATTTTCTTACGACAACAACGATACATTGACTAAAGACATTATAGTGTTACAATATTGAAATTATTTTATATATAGTATAATACATACTTTCTATGACTATTCATACTAACAATAAGCAAATCAAACTTATTAGCCATACAAATATTGAATCCAAGTAGTTTGAATAATTTCTAATGGTTAACATATTTCAAGAACAATCTCCTTATTTATACAGCATGATTGATTTGAATTATCTGCTTGCATATTACTATAAAACGATGACTACTTGTTCTATTTAGGTTTACACTTCACATGTTTCGGGACCAACAGTTTTACTTTTGGACCCGTCCAAAAAGAAACGATGGAGCGGTTACTCCTACTTTTTCTTAATTACGTTCATTGTAATTTGCCTGTTGATAGCTGCAACTGTAGTAAGAAGTCGTTACAACGGTAAGTCTGACTTACACAAATAACAAAATATATAAATGTCTATCCTACAGGATAATAGCTATTTCTGTCTAACACATTGTTCGTGGCATGCTAACTACTAAATATTAAATATGGCATTATATGTCAAGTGTTATAACATATCATTTACAACTAATAGTAACAACAAAATATTTAAATACTTGCAAACGTTCTATTTAGATTCTTGCAAACAATGTAAATAAGATTCTTTAGGTAACTTACGCAAATCTACATCACAAATATTATAATCGCATTATTATGCTAGTACTACACTGATATTACAATACAATTATATATTTTTTTTGTTTTACACACTACACATAACATTACATCTACTAGCATGCAAATCTCTACCACGTTTAATGTTTAAATTAAATATTGTAGAGAGTCCAATTGTTCCAAGTGTTCCACAATTCGATCAGGTGAAGAAAGTCAAAATTGTCATGTCCATGGACGATGATTCCGAAGCAAGCTTGGAGACTTTCGACCAGTGATTTAACTAAACAGGAAACATTATGATTAGTCATTTTAAATTACGTGGAATATAATAGAAATATATTATTTAAACTGTTCGTAAGATACATATGAGAGTAATTATAGATAACCAAGTAAAAATAGTGTACCACTTTAATTTGCTTTCCTCTTCCTAGTCATCCTCCTGGTAGTCGCATCTGGAGTTGGCATTTCTGGCGATGCAGGAGTTGATGCTGAAGCTGATGTTGATGGTGTTGCTGCCGCTTGCTTTTGTGGAGTAGATTTCAAATGCGCAATCTTGTAAGCAGTGATGATGTCTTCTCCTTGAGAAGCTTGGGACAGAGCCTAAAATAGAAAAGTAATATTTTTAGTCAAAATTTTAATCATAAATACATATTTGTTGTACTACAAATATTTACCCTCCACTGCTTCGGTGTGATGGAAAAGATGAACTGCTGACGCTCAACAGGCTGTCCCTTCTTTGGGGGTGTTTCGGGCCGCACAACCAAGTTTTCCTTTTCGTCTCTCCTGAGAGAGATGCATCCCTCGCGAACAAGAAATCCCAAGTAGAAGATGTACTTGATTGTTTTTGCCAAAGAGTTCTTGTCCATTGTAAAATTGTACAGACCCAAAGCCTTTGAGTTCTGGATATGGTAAATTTGCAAAATATGCAAGAGATCCATAGAGAGCTTCACCGCGCTCTGGTCCTTCTTAATCCTCTGCTCCTCCCTCACATTCACTTCAACGTGCTTGGTGGCATTGGTAGTCTCAAAGTTTTTCTTTACGGGAGCTGAACGAATCTTTTTGATTTTTGGCACAGGCTTTGCAAATGCATCTTTGTCAAAAGATCCAACCAAGTTGCACAGAGAAGGTACTGTGAATCCACAGACGGTTACTTCTGTAGACACAGCTTTAGACAGGACCCTTATATCGTATGCTCCATGATTTGCTCCAATCCTTTCCTTGTGGTTAGTTTTCTGCACAAAATATTTGACATTTAACAAAACCATAAAATCTCTATCATTATAGATATTTTTTGAAAGTTATAAAATACTTAGTTATCAAAAGCAAATAAATTTACCAATGCATCCAAAAAAGAATCCAGTTTGAATCCAGATGAAGAGCTTCCAATTGTGTCCGACTTGTGTCGAACAATTTCCGACAATATTTTTGTGTGGAGACACGCAATGTACATCTCGGATGGACCCCGTATAAAATGAGGCCAATAATTGTAATTAATAATAGCCCAATGCATGTAAATGTAAACTATTCTATAGCACGTAAATATACGTATTACCACTGATCCTGTCGAATAGCCTTTTGCTTTGCAAGACATTTTCCTCCATTTTCTCTTTAAGATTGTCTCCAAGTCCATCGCCGGAATTCAGCTCTAGTACAATTATATTTGTTAGAATAGAATTGTTAGAATATAAGTTATGTCTTACTCTTACCCATCTAGGGTGTGGAATAAGTTCGCGACGAGGCGACTCTCCGTCACGTTGGGGCGCCCTAAAAGGCGCCCGACGCTCCGTCGCGCTGGGCGCCGCAGGCGCCCCGGGGCGCCTCGAAAATATTAAATTTTTACGAATAGATAGTGCCATAAAAATGGTGCTCAAAACATTCAGTGCGGCCAGTATCATTGCATCTTTATTATTATTAGTATAATGTCTATGCACACACATCATTGTCATCATCCTAATTGCGCTTGAAATATCATATTTCTTAACAGTTGTAAGTAATGTTACCATGTTCCGTTAAATTGGGGTTTGTGTTTGGGTTGGACTTAAGATCCGTGGCCTGCATCTGCATGCTAAAAACTTAGAAATTTTCCTGCTGTTCCTACCGACATTGTTAACACCGGTGCTAACATTTTTGGTGTGTTTGTTAACATTTTCGGTGTTAATATTCTGAAAATTTTTGTCCTTTGAAATATTTGGTTGGGGTCCGGCAAAGAGGACCGTTTTTGAAAAAAGTTTCCGACACCTCTGTATCTCAAAATATTTAGTGGGGACCTTCCTCAAATGTTTTATGTCAGATTTTCATCAGAAATCATTTTGGGGTATCCCCTCCATCGGACCAGGTCCAACCTAACCTAATTATTTTGAAACGAACTAAACAAACATTCTACTTCATTTCAAAATAGTTAGGTTAGACCTGGACATTTTTGCCCCCCCCCCAAATGAACCCTGGGGTACATATCCGATATAACATTTGGATAGTGAAATATTTCAAGGGAAAAAAATTTCCGAATGTAAACACCGAAAATATTAAAAAAATGTTAGCATCAGTTTTTAGCCTGCAGGCCATGGATCTTAAGTCCAACCTTTAAATGTTTACTTTCTGCATTTAACTATTAATATTTTGGACTCTTGAACTTCAAAACAGATTATTATGCTAAGTGAAATGAGCTACAGCCACATTATTTGTGTCGAAAAATACCTGTTTTAAAATAGGGCGCCAAAATTTCACAACTTTTGAAATGGGGCAGCGGACAAATGCTTGCGCCCAAAACATTTATTCCACACCCGCCCATCTTAGAATATTAAGCCTTGCTTAGAATATTATTGATATTGATGACTACCTTGACATGTTTCAATCAAGTCGCTGTACATCTGCTTAAACTGTTGCCTTGATGGGTTCGGTATCATGTCATCATCGTAGGCCATGGCCTCTTGATCTCCACCTCTTGTAGTTTCTCGAGGAATGAAATCCTCCTCATCCTCGGAATCCGACAATGGATGCAATGGAACCAATTCCCCAGACATTTTCAATCTTTTTAGCAGGATCAACAGATAACTGTCTGTTAAAATACAAGTTCATTATATCATTATATTCAAATGAATATATACTTAAACCCGCAATAATAGACTAGAATAAACCATTTAAACTAATTTTGAATTAGAAAAATATTTCAGTATACAGTAAATGCTAGTTGCTAGTACCAAGCTTTTATATATTAATTGTATTAATGATTAAGCTTGCAATAAAATCTACGTTATCTAGAAGTTTATTTTCTGATGCGTTTAATGTTTAAATATTAAAACAGTTTAGGCAATAATAAAATGAATTTGTTATTTTAAAAACAAAAAGTACATTTCCAGTTAGTTACAGTCAACAGTAAAAGGTTAGAAAATAAGCTATTTTAATAACTTTTTATCAGTTATTTTTAGTTTACCCTTTAAGTATAATAAAGTACGCAACTTATGTAACAATTATGCTAATGATATTATCAGTTATTGTACATAGATTTGCTTACGATTGTAAATGCGTAGTGTACAGTACAGTAGGCTGCGGGCGGACCTCTAATCAGTCTCCTCTGTTCTCGCCTCTTTTATGTGATAAATTGCAGTTGGCACTATAATTAGTCTTATTTTTGATCGATCAAAGCTCGGAATGTCAGTTATGGTCCAGAATCTAGTTGTCGGCAGGTCAAACACCCAATTTGTCAATTTTTTAGAATTTTTTTACGTCCTTGTCATCAGCTGCATAAAACAGAGTGTCCTACTGCAACGAAGGCTAGTAGAATACAGAATAGAGCGGCAGCAAAACCAGACAAGAGAGCCAGACGGGTAACCTGTTGTGTTCTGTCTGCGTTCGTTATTTTTGTTCTTCTTCTTGGATACTTTTTGATTGATTTTTACTCGCGGGCCATTTAAATTCAGGCGTTGTAGTATGATTTCTTACTATTTCGGGAGAGTTTGGGGTGTTGAGCGATTTTTGCTTGCTGCAAATTCTCATTTCTCTCGTATCTCTATGTCATTTTGCAATTTGCAAACAAAGCGTCCGCGTCGCGTTCTAGTTCAATGGAACAGAATTTCGCATAGCAACTTACTTTTATTAGCAGTTAACTTTAGCGTCCCTACTCCCACTCTCCCAACTCAGACGCATAAAATTTTATGACTTTATGTAGGTACTTTGCCTAAGCTAACATAATATTATGGCATGCAGGACGCAGAACAGTGCAGTATAAGTGTAACTGTGATCCTAAGTCCAAAAACTAAAGCAAAATGGATGAAACACACAACAGGGTTCACAAAACTTTTTACTACAGGGAATATTTATTATTAGGATGGGGAAAAATAACTCATTTAAGCACTTAGTACTTAAAAAATCCAAGTCGGGGATAAACTAATCTATATCTGGGCACTCGGTGGAAGTAAACTATGTGGCATTCCATTGTCAGCAAATTGGTCACGTTGCTGTCGTATTCCATGTAGCACAATTTACATTTCACCTGAAAAATAAGTTTGCAAAATGCATAAATTTTTACATTCTAAGCTGAAACCTTTCCTTTTTTATTTTTTGAAATCTCTCTCAATTTCTTTAAGATACTTTGTGTATTATTCGCCTTACTTACTTTATTGCTGCTTTGGAAAAAGAACTGCCAAATCCAGGAAGTGAGAGACATTTTTAAATTATTTTTTTAATGTACATACTAGTATTACGAGTTCAACATTCAGAAGTCAACTCACTACTGAAATCAGTTTATAACTACATCCTTAATTTAAGGGTCTCTTCTTTACAATTAAGTAGTCTTTAATTTACAATTTCCATAAATTGAAGAAAAGTGGAATGAATAAGAAAGGGATTTCCTGTTGATAAGGCTGAATGAATGAACCCTGTCTCCCGAGCCTTCTGCCTCTCTGCCTGGAGAATTACAGATCTGTAAATCTTGCTATTCAGAGTGAATATTACAGATAGCTCACTATTGTAGAATTCGCGTAGTTAATAATAACGGGCAAATGAAGGACATATTGAAGTCGACATCTTGAAATCTATTCAGCATTGTCTTTGTCTAGATCTAAGCTGGCAACAACACCGACAACATGAACATGCTAAAAATTACATGGAACAATATTAAACTTTTATTATATTCCCAGCGAATGTAACGGTTTAGCCAATTCAGTATGCAAGTGGTATAATATGTACATGCTTTATTCCTACGATTAAGCATAGAAATATTCAAATGTTATCATTTTCATATGATAATTTAATTTATTTTATTTTAAAAATAGTATTTACTTATCAAATAGTATGTTCTCGTTCTGTAATTAGTCTCTAATAATAATGATAAGTACTTGTATACCTCGTAGGTTTTAGCCATACATTTTTGCCATATTATGAAGAAACCGAATTTATCTGGAACAAGAATGTTTACTTTAATATGTACAAATATTTTATGGTAATAATGTAATAATTTTTAGGTGTACGTAAGATTATTTTTATTAGGTATACATTTGATAAGGACAAGAATAAGATTATAAGAGAAAAGTTTGAATTGAAAAGTTTAAAAGCCTTGTCATAGTTTTTTTAGTTTTTAATTATGTTAGCTGTAAATGTAAAGTATGCGTTATTATGTTGTATGCTATCTACTAGAGTGTCTATTTTGATGAAACGTTAACTAATTTAATATTTAATGTTTGTAAAATAATTAAAAAAACGTAGCAAATTTAGATGGCAATGGTAGCAAACATAATATTAGTGAATCGTGAAGAAAGTAATGATAGAGTAATAATTAGTTTTATAGGTACAACAACTATAGTGTCAATGAAGACGTTTATTGAGAAGATTTTATAATTAACATTTTATGGTAAAAGAGCATTTTTATAATATTTAATATTTTAAGCATATATATTTGCATTGTGTATACAATTTTAGTATGAAATAAACATTTCTGGTATTTGTCGTAGTCTTGAGTTCACTTTCAGTGCGAACACTGGACCCTATCATTTATTTTACATATACTAGTTTAGACAAACGCATTAAAACTTATAATAGGTAAATATAACAAATCAATCAACACACATATCCATAACTTTTATTACTTATTCAGTAACTATACATTATTTTAATGTAAAAGTACAAATCATGTACCTCACGTCCATTTGCAAACAACAATACTTATCACTATTTGTCTTAGCAAATCCCAATACACAGAGTGGCAATTGAGATATTGAGAATAACACACGGAGAATAAAATATTGGAATTGGAAGCCGCAATATTGTCTGACAAAGTCAAATAGTACACTGTTAATTAATTATATCAGTTGTATATACTTAATTACACATCTAATTTCCTCAACGTAAACTGTAAACATTTAAAGAATTACTTACTATATGTATATATACGCTAACAGACTTCACAGACCGTATTTATTATTTATTAGGATATCATTTTACACATTTGGCTATCTAGTATTTTGTAAATACTTCTTCACGAAAAGATGCGTGCGAAAATTTTGGAAACCGTGTTCCCGATTTTTGGGACAGGACAGAGGAGCCGAAGTTAGAATTTGATGGGACAGAGGAGAATTTCCAAATACGTTTCAGTAAATTGGAAGCAATGCATGGAAGATTTTAGGGAAACTGACGATGCAAGGCAAGGGGTGAATTCGTTTTTTCGAATGCCCATTAAAAATCCAAGAATGTGAGACGGAAACAATAACTTTGTAAGAAATGATGGGCTAACTAATTACTCAGTTGTTTGCACTTCTCATAGTCCAGAAAGTTCACATTATGGTATTAAATAGGTAAGTAGGTAAATATTTACAATTTCCTTTTAAGGTCATCACAGTAACACATTATATATATATTTATACAAACACTTACTTTTACAAGCGCATATAGCTAACATAATTGCATAATATTAGAATTGCACAACATTGTACATATATGTATAATATTTTAATACATCCGTCAATCCTTTCAATGTCATTTGGCTTTTACAATACATGAATGTTTTTTTGCAAAATAGTTGCTTGATCTTTTTATCCTTACCAATCTAGGAATACCTGCATTACTTATGGAGAATCCCTGGGAGTTATTAAAAATTGATAAAGAATTTAATTGAAATTATACAATCATTATATACCTCAGAAATAGAAAAACGTATTAAAATTTAGAATCACGTAATCTGAATGTACATTACCTTAAAATACAGACACTCACTAATTGAAGATGATTTTGGAAAAAAAATTTAATTTGGTAATTTGTAAGGGTAGATATACAAACTAATGGCTGGGCAAATTATTATATAAAATACAGATAAGTGGATGAAGCTAGGGCATGTTATCTTCCACTCCTGCTAAAAGTCTCCAGTTTGGTAAGGTAAATATATATTCAAGTTTGAAAAATGTATCCTTACAAACTAAAATTACAAAATATGCTGCATTAGTACAAATATTATAACTATGGCTTTTATAATTAATATATTATTTGGAAACTTTCGGGGGAATTTCGTTGTAGACAATGTAAGTAAATGATTTGCTCGAGTGAAGGAATGTAATAATAAAACTATATAGTTTTCGCTCTTTTGGAAAGTAGATTTTGACATTATTATATCAGACTTCATAGAGGAGGGTGACTATTGTCATTACTCCAATGCCTAAAAGTAGACTAGCGAATTGCTTAAAGGATTCTTTAGCATCTGTTTCCTTTACTAAGTCGGGTAGCAAATTTGTCATAGCTATGTTTATAAATCCGCCGGCAGTAAACGGAAGAATCCACCAAGTGAGGTCTCCTGAAAATCAGAATGTAATAAATTTATTAGTCATTAGTTATAAATAAAATGGTCATCAACGATTTTATTACACAGACATCAATCTCAAATATATAATTTGGTGCTAACCCATGGTTTGCATGCAGTCCACACTGAGGGTAAAGATTGCACCGAAAAGTCCAATTGTTGCGGTAGATAGTTGAGCTTTTGCAGCACTCCAGGGATTGAACCCAGAGCGGAGGAGGATGGCGAAATCTCCAATTTCATGCGGTATTTCGTGCATAAGAATGGCAGCCGTTGTCAGAAGACCGATTCTGGTAGAAATAATGAAACTGCCTGCCACAGCCAAGCCATGAGTGAAATTGTCGAATCCGTTTGCGACAAGATTTAAATATCCTGCAATCTTCATAAAATACAAAATCGTTAAGGTAATTACTTCCATGGCAAACGTAAAAACAATCCCCCAATACATAGTCATTTTATTCAATGAATAAGAAACTTGCATGCTTTTGTGACATCTCATTTTTCTTTATGTCGCCATTGCAGATCTTGGAATTCTCCACATTATTATTGGATGTGTCGGATGAAATAGCTGAGGGCTCTGTAATTTCCGCCTCATCTGGAGACTCATAGGAAACAAGCATTTCGCAGATTACGAAGCTGACGATGCCAGCCAGGACCCACAACCCAAGGAACTTTAGAGTCTCAGTTTCGCTTGAACCGGAAGCTGTGACAGAAATTGTTTGTTAGTGAAGCATTTTGTATTTTGATTTAATATATGAATTCCTAGTCGATGAATGCATTAATATAATATCACTTTGCCATTTCATTTAAACGAACCTCTAGCACTCTGCCATGCTTCCGGAAGCAAATGTAGGAAAACATCACCAAGTAGACTACCAACAGCAAAACACAAAAGTCTCTTCAGCTGCCTTGACTCCGTACCTCCGTCTGGAAAAAAATAAATGAATATTTATATTGTAGTAATGCAAATCAGCAATTATATATTTCGGTATATAACCGCTACAGTATTTAAGGAATAGTACATTATATATTTCGTACCTAAAAATATTGAGTAAGATATACATATTTCGAAGCAAAAACAATGTAGGTTAACCTGACTAAAAATAGTACATAATATATGACCACAGTGAATTATTTACGTGTATTTACGTATGTTATGTCAACTCGATCAGAAAGCATGTAACTGTACCCTGTAATTAAAAAAATTGTCCACTCCTAGGCGTAAAGAGTAATATATTGTAATGGAGATTGTAAAGTAAAACACTCTTAAAGTGTAGTACTGTACTATTCTACATCACAGACTTTTAGAACCACTACATTTCGCCTCTAAAACAAAACTTAGATGAAATTGTAAAATGCTTGCGTGTTGACTAATTGCATTAAAAGTTTCTTTCCTTTGCTACAAACCACAGTTTCAGTTTGGATTTACACAAGTTGAGCTGGAAAAGGTCAAACCAGTGTAGTTATATTCTACGTAACTTCATCCTTAAGTGAAACGTACTTTGACATGAAATAAACCCGAATTGTTTAGACATGCAACTTCAACTCTATGACACTAAATTCGTTTGAACTACTTACCAGGCTTACTGCTTACTTAAAAAGTAGAGTAATCTGCTTCTACCTTACAAAAGTAGCATTATCTGTGTGATGTAATATAAGTACATGCTATTTTTCCGAAGCCACAGCATTGTATTTGCAGTATTTAATGGTTTTTGAGTATTCCATTCAATTTTAGAACTACAATTACTATACAATGCTGTGGGTTATATTACTAAAATCGAAAATTACCCATACATTCCAATTGCATCCAATTTCTAATATCTTTAGCAAAATCAATAAAAAGTTTTTTAATGGAAGCGTATTTGAAATGCTCTCTGCATGCTGCACTGTGTAGTATATTATGTGGGGTTACCAATGCAGTTGTGATGAATTAAAACTAATAAAAAATACTATAGTAGAACCCTACACGCTACTGCAGAAGGACATAATATTACAAAGATCGTAAAAAAGCATAAACAATGGCCACAACTTTTATGAAATTAATAACATTTAGTTCAAATGAGTAACCGTTTTAATTGATCCTAAAGAATAAGATTTCTGAGTTTTAGCGAAATTCTAAAAGGAAAAGTTAACCGTGTGTACTTAGTTATTTAGTTAACTTTAATAGCTATACCATACCAACATCTTTGTACATTTAGCACATGCATGGTAAATAAAGTAACTGAAACGCTTTCATTAGTTTGTATGCCATTTTGTCTGAGAACAGCAAATGAAGCTTAACGGTACATTGTTGTGTCAGATACATTATCTACGTAGCTACATGACTTTGTACACAGCGTGCATTACACACTACATGTTGGTCACAGTTTCGATGATATTTGCATTTAGCTTTGACCTACTTCAAGGTTGTGCCCACCAATGTCTTGTCATGTTGGACAGACAATTGAATGCATCTTCACCTCACCATCTTAATACCATGAATCATATTGCACCCCGTTGTGATGCTTGTTTGCATTATTGTAGCTATTATTGTTGTTATATCTAAAGAAAATTCCCTAACACATACCTAGCCTGCAATTTGCCACTATTAAAAGTAAGCATACGATATTCACTAACCTATCTAACGGAACAACGGAAGGCAATACTATAGAGAACCTAGGGAAACCCTAAATATCTAGGTAGACATTAAGATAGATATTAGGTGCATACTTGGGATAAAAAAAAAAGTATATACCTATACAGATAGGTATATACTTTTTTTACAACTTGCTACTATGATTTAAATTGTCATTTGTATTTGAGAGAATGGGTGTTAGTCCTGTTAGTATGAGAATTATAAATGGGAATCAAGATGTAAAACATGATTAATAATCACGATAGGCAATTCTAATAGTAATATACCATATTCAAATCACCTCTAACATATTTTGTTAGTACAGTGCATTAATCTCACGGTCTACCACATTGGCACATACGCTGGTATTATCCAGCACGATGCATATTGAAAAAATTGCGTTTCGCATCTTGTTCTAATCAATAGTATGTATGTACGCACCAATGTAAGCTATTAGGTAGATTTTGTAACTGTTTTAGTATTGTTTTATACACAAATATTTGGTTAGCTATATTATGCCATTTATGATTGATAGCTCCTTCCATGCGTAATTTACATCAACATTCCTCTATATGTTGGCCGACACCGCGTGGGACCAATCTCAATCCAACAAAAAGCGACTGCTATCGAATTAGCCCATAAGGAAGACGCAAACTGAAATCATCTTCAGCTGCATATTAAATTGTTATTTACCCTCCATGTTTAGATAATTTGGAATCGCAATATTTTATATTCATATACTGTGCATTTAGAACTATCTGTACCTAATAAGACTAGTTGGTTCACACTTTTCTCTTGAGCCGGTATCTGTCCACCTGTGTGACCACCACATGTAATAGTAGTACGTGTAGTCCATGATTAGCAAAAAAATATATCCTTTACATATTACTACTGCAACAAACTTGTTGTGATAGATGTACAACTTATGTTGTATGTACATCCATATTATAATATAATGTAATGGGCACTTGACTAGGTATAGGTACATATCTATACAGATTTTACAAATTTTGCACCTAATAGTACTATCTGTACTTTCAGAAAAGAAAACTTTTATAACTTTCTATTTTTCTATAATTTAATAAATTAATTTTTTAAACAATATTTCTTATTCCTATTCGCAAAATCATTCATTTTGTCTTTGTTTTTGGCATACTTAAAAGTAAAGAGAGTTAGGTAAGCGAATTATTTCGACTGCGTCTTGCGGTTTTTAAAATTAATTTAGAACTTTATAAAAGGTAATATGCTGAGATACCTGAGTATAAACTCTATAGTAGCGTTAGTTTTTAATGTCCTCAGCCTAACTTCATGCTAGTAATGTGCGCCTAGAATATACAAACGAATATAATCGACTTTTGAAAACTTGAATCCCAGTTTAAAAACATCTCACTGTAATGAAGTATGTAGCATTTATGTACACATAGGTGTATACAATACAGAGAATAACAAGTAACTACATACATTTCATACAACTACTCACTACTCACATAATACTTATTATTAGCCCTCGGGCTAGCCAAGTTCCAAACACAGTCCACTCAACTTTCATTGGGTTTGTACTAAAAAACCAAACACGCTTAAAAAACCGGGCCAAATACCTTAAGCATGTGCAAAACTTTTCCCAGATAAACCACGACTATTGGCAACCTAAAGATATTAAAAATTAAAAATCTTTTCTGATCTGTATATTATGTAGTCGTTTGTGTATGTAGTATCCACGTAACTATATAATACTAATATAATCCTGATCCAACTTTGTTATATATTTCTATTGCAATACTAATACAATTTTGCGAATATGGTACAGATGCGGAATGGAAAGCATAATCTGGAGGATAATATATGAATAAAGGATAAGATTGTTAAATGTTAAATTATTGTTACCTCATTACGTCAAAAATGTAGTGCAAAAAATTTCTTCTACTTGCACGTTGCATAGCAGTATGTTAACGAGCACGTGTATTAATATTATAATGTTTTATGATATAGTAATAATGCTTCCACTACTTAATGTCTATGTCTAGTAAGCAGAACTCATTGCCAACGCCAAACCAACACCTACACCAACCAGTAGAATTAGAAAATGCAACAAGTTGAAATTAAATAGAGGTTAGTTGAGAATATTATAATGCTCATTTCCTACGAGTAAAAATTGCATATTCCCATTGAAATGTGACTTTGTACTTCATAGTATTGTTGCCATAATACTGCAGTTGCATAGTTGTTCGTACTTGATTTTTCATACAGATGTATAGTATTTTCTATTATTGGTAATACTACATATGTATTCTGCTATAACATTACTGTAAAAATCAATTACATACAAAGAATACTGTATCTCATTGTCAAACGAGCTGTGTTATGTTGCTTGTAAGTTCTGGTTACTTATGACTGTATATGGATATTACGATCTAAATATAGTAATAGTAAGTAGGTTTTGCATGCACATGCAACTATTGACATATAGGACATATTTGACATTCTTAACAACATTTTCCTACACAATATTCTACCTAATAAGTATGTCTCTATAGTCATTCGAGTGCAAGATGTGATACAACCATTAATTTTGTTAATAAATAGATTCAGAGCATTTCTTTGAGTTAAGTAGCAAGCAATCAGCCGTATATTTCCTAGTTAGATTAAACCTAACACTATTAGCATAGGAATTGGTATATTCTCTTACATAACTATTTTTGCTTATTTGTGTTTAATATACAGGTATTTATTTATGTACTAATGATAAGTAATAATGAGGATGTTAAAAATATGAGTCTTAAAAATGAATTAATGGAGAAGAAAGCTTCTCCATTGATACTACTACTTCTGTAGACATGGACAATAGACAACAATCATCATGTACACTTTACATATATAATACATACCTACACAGAAAACATCGCATGTACTACATACATTCGCTATAATACAGATTTAACAATATATTTATCATGTAAACTACACGGACGGAATGGAATACCTCCTTCAATATCTATTCTACAACATTTCAGGAAAACCAGTTTGAGATTCTTCTTTCAAGTAACTACGTGTAGGCACAAATATATATTATGTAGTATACAAATGCATGTATGTACTTATCACAAGTTGGCCACTAGCAACTATAGAACGACAAGGATGGTAATTTGAGTATATAAAACCCTATATCATGAATATAACTTTTTATCTTTCATGCCATGCCATGACTGCAAGGTCAATGCACGCACTGTCATAAGCTGCTGGTTTTAAGCATACTTACTTGTGTGTGTTGCATTCAACTTTTAAATTGAAAACTAAAGAACTCCGTCAAAATCAGTCAGTTTCAGTATCCTATTCTTCTGTTGCAGATAAGCGTACAAAGTAAATACAAATCTTAGTAAATCCTATAGGCATACTAGTTATACCACTACTAGTACAAACACAAACACAATATAATCTGCCCCTTATAAACGTAGAATAATGTATTCTAATTATTACTAAAAATATACTCGTATCTTTGCTTTTGTTATCAAAAACATGTGTTGTCCCACCCCTTACTTAAAGGGTAGCCGCACTCTGAACTGCTAAATTTTGTCCCAACAAGACTAGGCATCAGCTTACAGTTGCCCTCAGCAAATAATTAATATCTAGTAGTTCAGTCTATTGTTTACTTAGAACAGCAAATATCTATACCTATATGCAATAAAAATGAATGATGTACTTGCCTTGGCTCAAAATCTTTCCATGACACATAACTTATTTATTTCACAATAGGTAGGATGTGACATTGGCACCCGGTCATAGTGAGTTTCCAGAAGCGCAGTCACATCACATATCACATTTATAGCATCAGAAGCAAAGGTCCACACGAGCGAACTCAAAAAATAATTTTAAGTTGGCTCAGCAATAAAAAAGGTGCCGTACGTAATTCGATACAGTGAGTGGTACGTAAAATAACATAATCCATTGGTCGACAGCAGAATAAATTCAATTTTTACTATCAGCACCTAATTGAATTTCAACACTTTAAAGTAGTGAGTAGTGAGAGTACAATTACGTGCGATGTCAAAGAGAACAAATACTCCGAGAGCGAAGTACTTATGTATTTGCCTAGAAGTATGGCTTTTATACGTTTGTATTGTGGAGAAGAAACTAAAGATAAACGAACACGAGATAAACATTATCGTTGATGAAATTGATGAGTAAGCAACAAATTGATATTATTTATTAGGTTCATAATACTTCTGCTACCGAACTGAAGCATTGGGAAGGATTTCGTTAGAATTTTTAACTCGACACCGCAATAAAAGTTGTTTGTCTCTTTTTTGTCAGCATAGTATTTTTAGCATTATTGCAAGCCTTAATTTAAAATAGAGTGGAAACAGTTCGCTAGGCACGTAGGACAAAATCGTGACATGGTAATTAATGTAATGCATGGTAGACTTTGGAGACAATAAGGATTGCAAAATTATTTATCATTGTATGAAGGACATAAATAACACCAACTAACAAAATATCCCGTGCTCAATCGAAAAATAAGATTTTATTCTACAGCTACAGCACTACTTAAATGTATTTTACAACTTTTCAGATATATGCATTAAATTCACCTAATAAATTATCATTATCGTTATCATTGTTTCATTTTTAGGTTTGATTGAACCACGGAACATTAAATACATCTCTCTGAAAATGAAATAACGAAAATAGCAATAAGTTATGAAAAGGCGCATGTTTTTCTCTTTCTGTAGTTGTAGTTGAGTAAGCACATTAAAATAAAATTAGAACACTATGAAACTTTAATGAGAAAGCAAATTAGAGTAGCATAATAATATCAGTACTGTAATGCAAAAACAACATAACTTAGCATAGCAGTCAAAGCCAATCATCTCCGCTACATGCAATGCAGCGTAAGAAATATTACATCGTCGGTCGGTACACATTACACATTACACTTTACGCATTGTATTGTATTTACCTGATGAAAAGCTCAACATGAAAATCATATCTGTGCACATAAACATAATTAGCCATTCGATTTCTCCTTTTTATTATAAAAGTACCTACGCAAACGAAGCGTCGGCATTGGCAATTTAGTAATCTTACTATTTGGTCTCAAATGAACCCTCTCTAGTCTCTACTATTTATTTACTACATTAAAATTATATATATACTATATACTTCATTCTCCTACAACACAAATTTTAGGTATTTTTGACGTATTTGACGCTTACGACTCGTACCTACTACAATACAGATCAACAGAAGAATTATCATCATGTCATTTCAATAAGTCTATGGTATAGTAATTAGAATATTAAAGAATGTAGATATGTACAATTATATATAATTTTAGCCATTCTAGGTATTTTAAACTAAAACATTAATTTATGTAGACAAATCTACCTATAGGTAGGTATTTATTTACAAATATTTTTAGATATCATGCAAACGCTGTTGAAATACCATTGCACTAAAACAATATGGCAGTAAAATAAGTGCACACAATACACTGTAAAATAATTTTGTAGCTCATCCTTGAATATTTTACGAAAGTTTTCCATGGAAAGCGTGTTCGAATATTTAAGTATTTTGTGTAGTACTTAATCCTTGCCGGTAATGACTGATGTCAGTTTAATTTGTATTTCAGGGGTCCAAACCCAATGATACGTAGGGCAAGTATGTACTACACTAATTGTAAGTAATGTGTAGCCTAATGCGTCCAAAGTGCATGCTAGTACTTATTTGTGCCATTACTTATCAATGTCAAATTGTCAACCTAATAACGCCCACGTGGACCTCCCAGACTTAGAATCCCAAAATAGCTCGAAAAGTGGAAATCAATTCACTAGAAACAAATTGAGATTCAGTCGGGTGGAATATCAACGGAAACCCAGGCGTTATGTTACACTGCCCTATATTATTTATCCCTGAGACATGGTATTATGGTATACTATTTCATTTAACTAGCAAAGTCTATATATTAACTTTTTAGAAGCATACAATGAACTTGTCTAACCAAAAATAATGTTCATTTGCACTGCAAATACAACAGAGTTGGTAATAAAAGGCTGCATCTATCTTAAAGAAAATTGTGTGGGTAGTGCATCTATAGAATAATACCTAGTAATACGTACAGTGTATTGTGTACTGTAGACAAAAACGTGCGTCATCTCTTAATTATTTTATAATATCCTCATCTAAGCACTAACAACTAGTAGTATACTTATTAATAACATATTTCAAGATTTTGGTGTGCGTGGGTTGCTAATTGAGTTCATTAATTTGTAGTAGGAAAATTCTTTGTTTTGCCTGCATTATTTAATTTTATATGAGATTTTGCATTTATTGCATATCGTTGACACGGATTTTCTAAAAATGAATATGCAAGGCCGCTTAAAAAAAAATCGGTGAGGAATTCACACAGGTTGCTAACATTCTTGAGTTGCATTTTTATATATTAATGTTATACCTACTATGAAGCTAATACTTTGCAAAGTAAAGGTTACGAGTTTTTCAACATTATCTCGTACTAAATACAAAGAAACGTTGACATTCCCTAGTAAAAGTTTTTGTTCTAATTTATTAGACAAGCTGCATTATTATACGAAATCATTATAAAAAGTTTTAGCACCTGAATAACCAAAATATGTACTTAGCATTAATATTAATAGTAATTCAATGTTTTTCATACAATTTGACAGAGTTTGAATAATCTACATAAGGTGGAAAACTCTGAAAGCTGCAGCATGAAATGCTTGTTACCAGAATACACCGTTAATTTCATTGACCATCACATCACACACAACCCTGCGTCTTAAATCAACTGTTGACAGAAATGAAGCATTTCTACGGACCTATGTACTTAGCTTAACTTAAGAATGAACTGCTATATGAACTCTACTTTACATTGGCAATACTTTTAGTTAATTAACGTTGAAGTCCTTTTCTACTGTATTATGTATATACTAGCTCGTTTAAATTCTTCAGTAGAAAAAGTCGAATCAATAAATATCATTATACAACTCAAAGATTTCCATTGTGTCTATATATAAGCTAGATATATGGTTAAAAGTGGGTTACAGGATATATATTTTAGACGTACGAAATAATTCTATTCATAATTCCACAATTTTCCTGTACATATACACACAGGGGTAACCTACTCTTGAATAGTCGTACTAATTTTCAGTGGCTCAGATTGGTACACAAAATTCATCTAACATAGTAACAGCACAAGTCGTTTTCTATATATTGTATTTGCAGCATCTATCTTGTTATATAATACCCATGTTCATATTACAAATAGTAATATGTAGCATAGATATAATGTAACTTTTCCTTAGTAAGTACTAAATATTGCATATTATTATAGATTTATATTTGTCTATAAATATAATTAGATGTCTTAAAGAAATCAGTTATATTTATAGTTATAGTGTAGCAACAACACTTGCTCAGCGGAACGAAAAGTTGAAAGCGAATAATAATGCAATCGTACATCGCTCGCACTTCTATCCATTCTTTCTTTTGTGTATTCAATTTCTGGTATGCAATCTGCAATTTTGCATTAGATATAGTATGTTTGAGTCGCAATACTTCTTATATTAGGTTACGTCTTATTAGGTACATTTCCTATAAATATCATATAATATTTGTTAGTATTAGTATTCTAAGTCGGGCCAGAGTGTTGAAATAGTTATGAGTCCACAAAGTAGCAATGCACATACTACATGAATTACTAACTGAATATTGTCTGAGGTTCGAGTGCAATTCGTCGATGTTCAATCGCACCCGTGCAATTCGTCACGGTTGAATTCGCACCCTGAATCTGAATGTTGCATTGGTGCAAAATAGCATAAGTACTACTAATAAAGTTTGCTAGTTTGGTTTTGTCGCCAAGTTTTGACTTCGACGTATTGCCCGCAATGCAAATTGAACGGAATGCGAATTCAACGAGATGCGAACTCAATGTGATGCGAATTCAGATATGCGAATTCAACGGGATGCGAATTCAACGAGATGCGAATTCAACGTAGACGAATTGCACGGTATCCATCGTCTGATTGTGTTGTGGGACTTAACCAAATTGTTACTACATCCATATTTACACGAATGAAGGTAATATTATGAGTAAATAGGTTAAGAGATGTGGTTTAGAGAGACAGTATTATTGAATGACAAGCAAATTCCTATTTCGTTTACCATGCTACTTTATACCACATATAGCATACATTATTATTTCCACATCATAATAGTGCTGTACGTTCACACTCACACATTATTATGACTAATTTGCTCAACCGTTGGAGCTTTCCAATGCACGAACATAAATATAATACCTTACCTACTCCACTGACTTATTTTTATAGTATGATACCTATTTCTATTTCCATATAATTGCAATATTAATTTTTTAATGTCCCTTATACTATGTATATAGAAACTACTAATGTGTTATACAAATTGAAAAGATTAATTATTATCATACATGTAATTATGAATTATCTTAGCACATAACGCTTAAGAAAAAACAATTAGTCAAAAGGAAGATGTAAAATTTTCTAGTACATTTATTCATTGTACCAGCACAATATTTACGGAATTTCTAATGCCATTGAATTAAAATGATAACATAAACGAGTGCTAAAAACAGAACTACTTATTGTTCTGATTTTCAGTCTATACAAATATTATTGTTTAACATTCGCATTTCGCAACCCAATGTTTATAAACTACTTACACATGTAGTCTCAATTCATTGCTTCACGCGATTATTATTAAAAATAAGACTGTTGCTGTAGTAGTACGGATTACTTAATTATAATTCACTATTTTTAATTGATGAAATGCGATAAAGTTATGGGAGGTACTCTTACTCACACATAATGTTAGGAACATCTCGTACTACTATACTGTAGTGCTTACTGCAAACGATTGTGGCAGTGCAGTGGACTTTGATTTGTCAGTACCTAATTAACATACACTGAATACCATGTTATGGTTTTAGTTTTATGCATACTTGTACTAGTATTCATGAAGAATCATGATTCATAAACATTCATATTCATATCATATCATATTGCATCCCTATCATAAAAAACAGGAAGTTATAAGTGAACTGAATATAGTACTTAGCTTTCGATACTCCTATGTACATTCTGCTATCTTTAGATTGCTCTTACATTGTTGGTTACATAACTCCGCTGTGAAATGTTTCATATAAAAATTACCAGCTTTACTTAGGTTACTTAAGTAACATTTATATTTTTCGGTCATTTTTCGTCTATTTAGCGTGAAGCCTGCAAATTAAATTCTACACACTGTAAAAGGTATTCCCTAAAATAATAATTCCACCAGCGCAGCCTTTCATTGTTATACTTATTTTCAATTTTCAAATATACATTATTATTATTATGTTAAATAACAGTGCAAGTATTACATTTAAAAGCAAATGCACAAACATCTTTAACTGTAGACAAAACACATTTAACATGATGCTCATTCACTCTTCCATATGATATTTTTGAGATTAAAAGTTGTTTACAAGACACTACAAACATGTACATACGTAATAATAGGCTATTTATACTGCGTAGTATCTCTAAATTACACATGTTGCTCTTTCTTAGAAACAATTTTTTTTATTGCATCGACTTTAGACCTCTCTTTTATGATAGTGCTCGCATTTGCACAATATTTTCAAGATTCATCCTATTCCTATATTAATCCTAGTATATTATTGCTTTTATTTATTGATTAGACCTTCTTTCACGAACACAATGGACAATATAGTTACTTAATGGAAATGTAATACCAAATTATTTAGTAATAAAAACGATCTTGCTTTAAATACTGAATAATTTTAAATGTGTATCATATTTATACAGAGTCGATGTCTGTACCTAAATAAATAGTTTTTATATGGCACCTATTAACATTTTTATGCATAACTAGCAAGTAATATTAGTTTATGTTGAATTTATTCATGAAAATAATGCTTTACGAATGTAGATTAGTATATTCCCAATATTTATTTAGCATATTGCATATTTGTAATTGAATAGAATTCAGATTATGCTTTTCAGGTTGCCAAATTACGTATGTAGTATGGTTAGCTTTTCCTATTCATGACTATTACTCATAACGACAGCATCAAATTACTCAAGATAATGATAAAAGAGTTAATGTACTTTAAACACAATTGTACTCCCATGAAACAAGGATACATCTTAAAGCCATCCTTATGATGTATATGCTTGGATGAGCCAATGTCCAAGGGATGCA
>JAQFYC010002835.1:0-23342 GCA_034694165.1 Tomocerus mixtus | reverse complement strand
TATGCTTACACACATTACACACTGCGATACTAATATAAAAACTTTACAACTTCACTAGTACAGTGTAAAATACAACTAATCTCACATTGTACTATATTGCATGCAAGCATGCTTAATACATCTTAATATAAAAATACAAATATCTGTAGAAGGATAGTTAAGCATGAGACGATCTAAGCTAAAAGTAACTTTATATTGTATGTACTATGGCTCTTAACAATTTTCATCCATCATATCGTAAGAAATGTGTATGGGGCATCAGTTGGCTGGTTTTGATTAGCTTTTCGAATATTTATTCACATTATTCATTTTTTTAAGAATATCCTGAGTTGACAAGCAGAATACAAAAGAATTGCAAACATGTATGTACTATTTACTCGTACTATATAAATAGTGTAAATTAAAACACCAACGCTATTTGTTTCATTAGAATGTGACATTAAAATATTTACTGAGAAGTTAATGCAGGTCGTTTTAAAATTCTGTTTTCAGAATTAAGTAATGTGCTCCCTGAATAAGAAAATTCTTAAAAATGAACTAAATCACCCCCACCCTTTCCAGCTGCTACCCCGCCCCTGTTCTTAAAATTCAACTTTTTTGAATTCTGTTTTCAGAATTGAGAAATGTTTCCCCTGAATACTACCCCTAAATATTAGCCGACGGTTTCATATGCTTTCCGTTTCTTTTAAAGGCGGTTATATACTTATGTAAGTAAATTACCACTACATTGTTACAGCTATGTACCACAGTTTATAAGATTCATAAAAATAAGCAATAACTCCTATAGTTAATTTCCTATATACGGTTACGAAAGTTGTATCTACTAGTTGTAACTAGTAATAAATATTACAACAGAATTACGTCATTAAAATCTAAATAAATTGAACGCAGCGATGTGTATGTATATGTGCTCTAAATAATAATATTTAGGTGGGGTAACCGGAACAATCTGACAAATCATCTACATGTATATGTATGAGATGAAAGGATTCTCAGTTGGCATTAAATATTTTAATACCAAGTTCACTGTAAAAATAATATTTGTAATAATGATAACTTGTGCCAAGTTCTCCGCTTCAAATACCAAGAGTAAAACTCTCTATAGTGCTAGCTCTAACTGACATGGCAAGTAGTTGACAAGAAGACGCAATATTCATACATAACTTTCCATAAATAAGGAGAGCATCACAAATTCGAATATTATTTACTGTAGTATAAATTATATTAGTAACTATTTATGTGTAAACGGATAATATTATTAAGTTTCCCAGCCGAGAGTATAGGTATAGGTACATAAAATGTTGTATTGTATAATATACTTAATACGTAGTAGTATCTATTTCTATTTGTACATGACAGGACATGACTTTTTGTCAGCCAAACCACAGAAGCGTGTACTTTCTGTATCCTAAATAGTCGATCGTGTCATTGTGGTATAATACAACCTTGGTTTTAGACTCCCTATAGTTTTTGCTTGACTTGACAGCTAGCATTGATAAGAATGGCATTCACATTCATTCTTATACGAAGGTCATCCCATATTACACAACATTATAACAAGTTGGAGGAATAAATAAGTATTCCTCTATGAATAGAATGACTTTTACTGCTGTGGTGGCAATGGAGAAAGTAAAATACACTAAATTACATAAATATATTACATATGCACATAAAGGCGTATAAAAAGAAATAGCAGATACCTTATTGTCTTCAGTTACTATAAACAAATGTACAAGAATAGAAATATCAGATCAACACTATTATTAGAAAATGTGGAGGAGGAGGCTAGACACTAAAACGAACTTGCTTTTCTCTTCGTGTTTCGAACGTAGTTAAAACCAAACCACGTCCAATACATTTGGTTTATAATACTTACTATTAAAGCAGTTAGGTCAATACTTCCATCTTAGTAAGTATCTAAATATATCTACTTTACTGATGTACAGCTTTTGTTTTGTTGTGCCATTCTAACAAAACATAGTATTATATACATTAAGCGTGTTGTTCAATGTATGTACTGTATAAGAAAGAGTCCAGAATACAAATAGAAATAGAACCAATTGGAATGGAAAATTACAGACAGAGTAAATGAAACTTTATTTTTATGATCATTGTCACGATGAGCATTAAAATGGTTTAGAGGCGCTCTCCCCATTTTTATTCGGTTCTGAGTGAGACAAGTTTGTTGTTTGGGCTCTTAATGATGTCGTTCTCCTCCTTTATGACTGAAAGTTATTAGTCATTTCCCTATCTTGGCTTTTGCGAATCAGGTGGTTTAAGTTTTTCTATTACATTGGGCAAGTTACAATCTACAACTAAGGTACTAATGTACATACACACATAGCATACCTAATCATGATACATTTTTTAATACGTACTACCTAAAAATAGTATCAAGTATCTAGGTACATTATTATGCTTTATAAAAATAGCTTTATTCCAGTATAGTATAGTGTTAATATACAACAAATAAGTTTAGAATTCGTACACAGTGGTACTTAGTAGTAACCTATAATAATTTGACAATAAAAATCTCATTTACTGTTTAATAAATATTACTACACTACATAGTAATATACCATAATAATATGCTGCTTCTCCGTACCAGTCTAGTACATTGCATTGGAGTATTAATAACAAAATAATAACCCTCAAATTGGTACTAAAATATATTTTATTTATGTTGATCACACAATAACTCTAAAAGTAGGTAAAGGTTCCAATATATGTTTCGTTTGAAATTCTAGTAATAGTAACAAGTGAAAGTGAACTTTCTTTATAGTAGGTAAGTGTTCAGTAGATACTACCTATAATGACACAATGTTGCACTTGAAATATTATATATTCATTCAAAAGTTGCATGCAAACTACGATATTATAAAATAAAATGCACAAAAACAGATAATGCACAGTAGTGAAGAAAGTATTGTGTCTAAGTTATAATGTATGCAGTGTATAATTTATTTGTGAAGGTAATAAGTAAATGCATTGGAGAAAGGAATTATTTTTCTGTGGTTGGGAGTAAAAGTTGAAAAAGTGAGCCGAAGGGTTGGAGAGCTACATCAAGTCTTCGCCAGTTGAATCAACTGAGTGAGCTCCCAACCAACCATCCAGAGAAAGGCAATGCACGAAACATACGCTTTGAGTGCAAACGTGCGGCAAACTTCTGTATCAGCACAGAGCTCGTGTTGGGAAATACACGATGAATTTTTTTCCTTTTCACTGGGATTCTGAGCTTATCTGTTCAGAGAGAGCGATAGGAGGCGGTGAAATGGATGTAGTCGTTTTGTTGCTCCTGGCATTTCTCTTGTGCATACGTAGCGTGGCGTGGCTCAGTTCCTTTCTGCATTATTCCTCTGTTTTTGTTCATGGTTCACCTTCCTCCCGGCGATTTCCCATCGAATTTTACGTTTGCTTGAGAAATAACAAGGATTGGACGCAATAACTATTCTTGTTACTCATATGTACATATACATACTAGTACCATGCTACTAGCTAAAATTTGTGTACTAGTACGTAGTAGACAGACTTGCAGTAGATGTTGTGTGCATTGTTTCCCTTACTTTGAGAATACATAATCGCTTGTGGCGATTACATTTATAGATTCTCATGTTTCTCTTGTGTGAATATGCGGATTAGTTGCTTTGGCTTCCTATATTTTCCCTTAGCTACATAATAGCTACCTGATTGTGTTCAAAAGACGTGAAAATGCAATCCAGAGGGATAAAACTTTCTCCATTGTGAGAACAGTAAACTGCAAAATGCATATTCTATGTTTAATACAAAGTATACATGTATGTATGTATGTATTATAAAATATTGTAGTATGCGTAAATAAGTATTTAAGTAACCGCAAGAATGGAAACCAAACCGACGTTGTCAAAGAAAGTTGTACGATGTGGTCGTAGGGAGGTTATTGCTACTGCTACTTCATTCTGGTTTGATTTGCCTTGACAGAAAAAAAAATGAATGTAAACCTAACTATTGTACATATACATAATGTTAAGCTATGTAGGAGTAATTAAAACTGCTATGTAATATCACAACTCAAGTATGTATACATGTCGTAGTCCAAAAGACATCACGGCACAAGAGATATGTATGCCCTAGTGCATACTCCAGAGGACCTATCTTGCACACAAAAAGTTTTTAACGTCTACATGGTTAGGTATTTAAAAAAAAATTTATTAATATTATATATATTTTCTGGTTGATATAATTGTAAAGATGATTTTTGAAACATAATTAACTGCACAAATTCTGCGGTTAAAGAATGAGCCAATTTTAAATAGGTAGATAAGCCTTTTGGAGTGCCATGACTTATGGACTATGACATACACACAGTATCGCAATGATTTCTCAAAGATATTTTATAACGTATCGTCAAAGGGAAGTATTAATATGCGAAAATGTCATAAAAGTTTCCCATATAAAGTTCAAATGGTGAAATTGTAATCTGAGAAGAGGAAATAACCCAACGAAACTATTATTAGCTTAGTAATAATCTCAACTATAAAATAACAGTGCATCTTATCTAAGAAAAATAGTATAACACGACAAATCAATTACTAAAGAACCTTTTTCGTAAAACATCAACTATAAGAAAGAAAGTGACTCAAGTATTCTTTCAAAAATTCAAGGCATACTATTTTAATATTGCCTTACATGAAATTACTATTGTATAGTCCAAGGCTTAGCTAAAATCTAACCTTAAGAGAAATTTTTTTGATGCACTAAAAATTATAGTTTGCTTAATACGTGTAGAGTTAATTTTATTTTTGATGCTATACTACTATTATTACAGTTTTCTTATAGGTTTCCTTATAATAATGCTTAAATATGTGTAAATACAGTAACTACTGTAAGAAAGTAACCTGAAGCTTTCTACTCATATTCCTACTTTATACTTACCGTGAACATAAAACCTAAGTAATAAGTTCGGTGCGACTTTAATGACAAATAAGTAATATACGCCGATTTTGCGTAGATTTACAGTTTATGTATAGGAAGAGAAAATAGCTACATGGGTATTTTCACAGTGTAAGTAAATTGAATAGGGTATTTACCTTTAAAAGTCCACATCCTTCCATTCCAGCAAAAGTAAGTAAACCGACGGAGTTATAATGATTGTTAAAACTATGCTATGAATTCCTCGGATTTTAGCCTTTTCTCTGACATGCAATATGTTCATTAGTTCCTCCGTGGTTTACTAAAGGCAAAACTATAATAGGATCTTGGATTGGACTGCTTTCTCTTTTCGTTCGGCGTTTGGTTTTACTTTTACCTTTTACTTCACTAATAATAAATTCAGTGTTGCTAGCAATCTTGCTGTTTAAATACGTTACACTAATATACCTACAAAGTAACAGCGCGGATGATAATGTTATTATTAACTTTCACTAGCATTATTGGTACATGTACTATGTACATATCACCCTATGACTCTTATAGTATTATAAAAGTATTAATATTTGTATCTAATCTCGTTATGCAAATATTATTGTAACTTGCTACTAATAATATCCACATTACGTAATACATGATCCAGTATAAAGTGGAAAGTTTATTTGAAAATTGTGTACTATGTACCTATGTATGTTACTAAAGATTATCATTATGGAGTTATGGGCTATGGAGAATGCGTTTACTATTTTGCATGCTACATAGCTACTTTTAGTTAGGTACGCATTAGCATTGCGAAACTGGTAACTTGACTTAGGTTTAGTTTTTAAAAGTTTAATGTGTAGTTTAGTAGCTTTAGCTCGTGTTGCTATCACTAATGGCAATTTTTGCTAAAGTTTGTCTACACACGAGAGTATATATGTAGTTAGCTTGAGTCATCCATTATAATTAGAGAAAGGCGAGTGAAATAATTCGCAAAATACTTTCACTTGCACGTCTAACGTCTGTCAAGAACCCATGCCGTCC
Organism: Tomocerus mixtus; assembly: GCA_034694165.1. Taxonomy (NCBI): domain Eukaryota; kingdom Metazoa; phylum Arthropoda; class Collembola; order Entomobryomorpha; family Tomoceridae; genus Tomocerus; species Tomocerus mixtus. The sequence goes on along the minus strand of JAQFYC010002835.1, from coordinate 17,414 downwards.
CCTTCAACTTCAAATAAATGTTAAATTCAGACTCATTTCGTTCGACTTTCATTTTGATATGAAATGAACGTATGTTATGTTCAGGAACTCTATCGAGTGGAAGAAGGAAACGTGTTATTAAAAACGATTCAGTCCCGTCACTCACTCAGGCCACAATATCACAACTAACAAGGGGTACCTAACATTAGGAATCAAGGGGAAAACAAATATTAGCTTTCTAACTACCTTCAACATTGTTTTAAGTTACAGAGAAAGAGAAAGTATAATTCCAGGTTTCCCAATAGGACAATAGTACTCTTAAACTTTTTTAAAAAAGAAAAAAATATGTAATGATAGATACATCTTTATGACTGTAGAAATTAGGTTCAGCTAAAAAAATAATGTTTTTTTCGCTTTTGGGATTTTTAGGTTTAATCCAATGTGTGTAGGTATTTCCTTTGTACCTAACTACATACATACATAATGTAACATGTTCCATATGTTTACCATTTCAATATCGCTCCCCTTTTTTCGCTTACTTCTGTTCTGTTTACTTTCGCTGTATTACAGTTGGTACAATGTGTACTGTGTACATACTAGGCTGCATTTGCATACCTTTTTTGGCTTGAAATATATTTTTATAAGGAAAGACTGGCATGTCATGGCATTACATAAATATATTATAGAATATAATCCATAATCCGTACTTAGGCAGTTGCATTGCATTACAGTGAAACTATGTCGTGAATGCAAGATTGCAATGCAGGGTGTAGCTATTTTGAATTTTATATTAGAGTGCAAGGTGGCTTGACTTCAACTACAACTTTCTTTAGCTATTGTGTATCTTATGATGTTGCATAGGAATTGTAGTATACTAAATATCATACATTACGTTGCATTACATTACATACACACTAGGTAAACGGTAAGCGTATGTAACGTATGTTGAAGCTGTTTTGCTTTTCCTCGAGTTTTGTGCACCAATGTAATATATTGTTTCTTCCTCTTCCATTGGAATGCAATTTAATGCAACTTGTCTCTCGCTAGCTTAGCTTAGATTGTGAGTGACTTGACTCCACTCGACTCGATTCGACCTGACTTGTCCTGAGTTCCCTTCATACTACATTTGTTTTTATTTATGTCTGCCTTCTAGTTTTATTTATACTTTTACTTTTACGACTTTTTGTCCTTTTCTTTCAAGTCGAGTCACGCCAACCAAGGCAAAGCCAACTCAAGGAGGCTAAAAGTAAGAAAAGAAGAAAGAACTGGCCTGGCCTGGTCTGGCTTGGCTTGGTCTGGCTCAGTTTCACTTTCACTTCACTACTTTGTACAATCTAGTAGTTGAAGAATAAGAGTACGGTTCAGTCTATACCTACACCACACTACAGACGATGAGATACTATTTATAAGTATATGTAAAAGTACGTAAGGACAAAAACCTTGTATTTATGTATGTGTTCTACCATTCTCTGTGTAACTTAAACTAAACTAGTAAACCAAGCCAAGTGAATAAGGAAAGAGTATGAAGTCTCATACATGCTAAGCAAGCTTCCTATAACGTAACTTTACTTAATATGGAATACTATCCCGTTTTTGCTGACACTCCGTCTATTTCTATCCTAAATATAACGCTACCGTATCCTATTTTTGTTTGAATTGAATTCAAAGTCATATGGTTAGTATTTTTGTAGTATTTGACAAAAAGCCTGGAAAAGTAATCCTATGAAGAACTTTGTTAGATAGATATACCTGATATATACAATATTATCTTCCTATGGTACAGTTGATTATATAAAATACGAACTTAGAACACTTTTAGTTCGTAATATTAGTAGTAGGCAAAATTGCAACGATAAGGATTCTGCTGCGTATATAATGTACATAATCTTCGTCGTAGGTAGTAGTAGGTATCTATTTTAGGATAATACGTGAGTAAATAGTATAAAACAAGGAATTGCTCCTAATGGTTCGTATACCATAGTACAAATAGATGTAAGATTCTTGAAAAGTTCAAAGTCACCAGTTACAGGGGAGGACGGAAGATGAGAAAGAAGCAAATGATGGCACACGCTGAAAAGGAAGCAGAAACAATAGTTTCCGCCTCTATGGATTCAGCTGAAGGAGTCGAAGACTGTGAAGTCAAGTCAATTCACTCTCTCTTCTGTATGTAGTAGTTCTGGTTGTTATTCTCTTTACCTAACCTATAACTAAGAAAATGGGAAAGAAATAGAAAATAGAAATGCTATTAGTACGATTACCACAGAGAGATAGCGAGAGAAGAGGACTTGCTGTTGCCAGAAAAAGCGGAAGTGGAGAAATCATAAAAAACCAACGGGAACAACAACCATAACCTTTGCAAACAACTGAGTGAGTTTGAGTTGTGTTGTGCAGCCGAACTGCTTTCCTTTACGCTTTCTTCCTTCTCCTCGTTTTGGTTGAGTTGAGTTGAGAATAGCATCAGAGCACAGACTCTCTGTGTACATAAATACTAGTAGTATATTTAGTATAGTAGAAAGTATTCTTAGTCGTATAGGTTTATTTTTAGCTGCCAACTTTAGGAACAATCAAATGAATGAGGAAGAGAACATGCATTCAGTGTCTTCCCCAGAGTCCTTATTGTTAGGGCACTTGTATTATGTTATCTCTCCTATTACTATTGCTAACACTATTTTCCTTTCCTCTTCTACTTCAATAATATCCCGCTTTCTTTCCTATACCCATTAGTCTTTTTTCTTTCTGATGGGCTCTGAGTAAATATTGGTATTGCTTTTATTCTCACCCCGCAACAAATTCCGACTACTAGTATAAGCAGTATACCCTACACATAAATTCAGATTCTTTTTTCTAGTGTATTGTATCCTCTTGTGTAACTAAAGACTAGCCCTAATACTAAATAGTTAGCACTAACATAAATATAACATGTATTTCAAAGATTTAAGTATAGCTATTTAACACAGTCTGTATATGCACATTGCACTCTTAACTTACTTATCTAGAAACCTACATGCAAATTCCAACTTTAAACATTGTTTATTAAGGGCATTACATAACTAAGCAGTAGGTCATATCAAAACTTGGTTTGTATTTCAAAATATTCCGGATACTTGAAACAATGTCAAGAAAAATTAGCATACAAAATACTTTCTTTGATTAAGCTACAATTTTATATCGGAGAACATATTTTTGGTCGTATAAGAAAGCTTGCTTTGCTCTGTCGAATTTTTAGTGACTCGTACTGTGTACACATATGTGTTTTATATTTCAGTACAGTATACTATATAGTATATCCACGTTTGAATTTTTTATTCATACTTGACATAGCTCCACATGACCATGTATGCAAATAGAAACTATTAATATGTATTGCTCTGTAGTATAGTGGGTTATTTATGTATATCAAGTAGATGATTCAGATAGCGAGCAAAGATACATAACATACATAAATATGTACATACACACTATAGTACATAACTGTAATATTATGTATATTATAGTTGGATGTAATATTTTGACTTGACAGTGGTCTGGACTGGACTATGTATTAGGTAGTATGTTATGTATAAACTGGAGAATTGTTATATGGATGTATATTTAGTATGGTAGAGAGTCAAGTTATCCACATTTTATGCAACGTCAACTACCAAGAGTCCCATATCTGCTGTGCATTCGTTGACAAGGACTCTGACCCGGCACACTTTCAATTCACTTGCTTCCCCACTTGAGAAGTTGTAGAACCCTTATGTAACTCGTGTACACCACAATGAGCAAATATAGAAAATAGGAAAGCTATTTCCTCATGTGTTCACTTCTGTAATGTAATCTAATGTAATGCAAAGCATTTGACTACCAGCTACTTGAATTCTATAGTTCTCTAATGCTTTCCTCTTCAGCTTATTTATGTAAAGTGCTGATGTGTTGATGGAAGAATGAAAATGCATAGGAATACATACAGTGTGTGTTAATAGGAATTCAAGAACCTAGATAGTGAGTACATAGTATGTAGTAATAAGTAGTCTGCCTATACTAACCTACAAACTAGAGTACACACATTAAGTACCCACCTATTTATGCATGTATGGATGTAGACACACTAGAGTACAGATAATGAAGTACCTTAGTGAGTTGGAGTTAAAGTACATGCCATCAATTGATGTGACTTGAGTCAAGTGCTAGAAAATAAAATGAAATAGAATTAGGAGTAAAGTATACGCAAATAAACTGGATCCACGCATTGAACTAGTTTGATATCTATTATTTTACAATGGAATTAGTATTTACGCTTGGGTATTATGTCATAGGCAATAAAACAGGAACAGGACACAAGACAGGCATGAAATATCTAGAAATTCTCTTATGCCACTATTTTTGGTTCTAAAGAAAGTTAATTAAGTACAGGTAAAAACATTTTCAATTTACTTAGGTAAGATTGTTTTCCTAGTTGTGTGATAATTTTTCTAATCCCTTAAAAAAATGTTGGCTAATAATGCCATAAAATTTGCAACTTTCTAATTTTGGACATTTTTAATGCTAAATCTTTCGGGACGGTCAATAGTGGTTTCTTTGACTGGAAAATGCAACTTGCGGCACACAAAAAGTATCGATAACCACAGAATTTCAATTTCTAACTTTGACAAGTTTAGCTAGAGACCCAATGTGCCTAGGACATGAATATGTGTTCACATTTCACATTAAACCTTATTGTTTAGGTATATGCCTGTGTGTAAATTGTTGTATATGAGAAATACATATTCTGTCCTGAGAGAGTGAAGTGAAATTACTATCAACTACTACGTTGAGTAGTATGAGTTTTCAGATGCAAATAGGACAAAGTACTCTTGATTCTCCCTTCCCTCTCTGCTACTATATCATTTGCCGGAATGCGAATAAAAATAGTTTGAATACTTTCAATCGAATCCCTTTGCATTGAATTTGCATAGAAACTACTATAGAATAAAATAGTTGTACATAGTTTCCGGTGCGTACACGTACGTAGTATCGTTTTCTCTGTAGTAGTAATGTTATCTTATGTAATCTAATGCAATAATGCTACTTTGCAACTGTACTATAAATATTATGACGCTGTGTTGTTCCATATATGTATCTACTAGCATGAATGGATATTTGTTGAGGAAGCAATGTGGACTGTAATGGAAACTGATGTGATGACGTGACGTAGATATGTTGTATTTTAAGTATTTTACTTGAATTCTAACATAATACCATTAGCAGAGAGATGTGTGAATAGAATTGCACATCAAACAAATGGACTTTAGCTGGTGTTATGTTGTTGCCTCGTGGTTTGGTTTGCCTTCCTTTGGCGGAGATAGAGATGCGTATGCTATACAAAATAGTGTAGACCAACACCAACGCCAAGCCAACATGTTTGCTATCATATCTTCGTGGAGATGGGGGATGACGGATGGATGAAAAGTGTTTGAAGTGCATTTCTTCTATCTTCTCCTATCTACTAAGTGGGAGTGGGCATTTGGTGAAGTGTGATGTTGATGTTATTTAGTAAGTAAGGCTATTGTATGCTGTGATGTGATGTTTGTATTATAAAAATATTATATATATGGACATATAGTTAATAGAATGTAGTGTATATGCCGTAGGAACACAGTTATATCATGCCTTGTCAAAGGGACCCCTGAAAATACAATAGATTTCCGAATTTTTGCAACATTATTTTGTTTCAAAGCGATTAAAATTTATGTGGTAAAAGTTGTTCAAGAGCTTGAAATGACTAAGGTGTCTCCCGTTTTCTCCTTTAAACATTGTTTTGGCTCAAAATATTCTGAAATTTTGTGTTTTTTCGCAATTTTAGAATTTGAAAAATGGAAGTCTTTTGCCCAAATTAGGATTTTCTCGAAATTGTGTAATTTTTCATCGAAAATGGTCACTTGAAACAAAAAATTCATTTAGACAGCGGGATCTAGTCTGGTCTGGCCTGGTGGAAATGTGAGCCTACGACTTATACATGTGTGTATGTATGGATGGGTGTTTTCTATTATGCTATTCCATTGAAAAAGGGAGGTGTAAGTATATTTGAACGGATTGCATGAGGAAACTCAGTATCTTAGCCAAGTGTCATGTGCATCGCTTTCACTTTGTGTAATACTTTCTCTCACTCAACTCTCACGAGCTATATTCTTAGCACTTCACTCTAGTAGTAGTATTTATATTGAGTTGAGTTGATGTGCTAAGCTATGATGGTTAGATGTGGTCTGGTCTGGTTTGGTGTGGTGAGTGATCTGATCTAACTGATGTAAGTGTAAAAGTGGAGCCAATTTTCTAGAAAGTTTTACAAAAAATAGAAAGTGAATACTGAATACGCAGAAACCAGCCAGGCCAGCACGTGTAAACATAGCTATTGAATTTAAATGCTAAACTTCCCCAAAGTTAAATTGAAGTGCATGTGTAAAGTAAAATAAAGCTGAGGGGTGAGTTTCGGATTTCGTCTTTCTGATGATTGTGCGTACCAGGATTACGATCCATCGATTTGATTACGCTTCAATAAGCAAAAATCATTATTCATGCTTACAAAATTACTTACCGCAAATAACTTCCTTTTATGTGTATGAAACAAATAATAATATATTATGTAGTACCACAATTTAGCACATTTAGTGATATGTAATACATTTGCAGTGCCAATTAAATGTGGACGTACATAAACGCATTCTGAAACCAAATTGCGTTACAATTACGTTTCTTTTCCCTATAGTAATAAAAGTTAATAAATGAAAAAGTGATTCCAAATGCATACGGTATGTCACAATTGCGATCTGTTTAACCAATAATAAAATTAAAATTGTTTGCTGAATGATTAATAATATTTGTGGCTCGCACGGGTGTAAAACATTTTACTGTAATTTTATAATATAGATACCTAATGCTCTTACTAATTGAGGAAGGTTGCCCTGAAGTAATACAGATAATTAGGAATTGTCATGTATCTGTAATACACTTTTTCTTGTAATTTAATCCGGTTTTGATAGATCTGTTGTGTTTATACTAGCTGTTATAGACAATTACAATAATATATTTTATAGTGTGATTATCTTTACAAAATATATGCTAAAAACTGGCCACACAAAAACACAGCTACCTACTTTTTGCCAACAGATAATAATTTGCGAACATAATAAGTGAAATTGTCCATATTAAAACATTATAAATAGAAGAGTTCTCCTACTAACTATAGAAAGCTGACCGATTTACAATAGTTTATTTCCAAATCCGACACAAATGGGGATATTATAGTGACAATAGAGCTGTATTATAATACACAGTACATACTATATAAGTTCTATGCTATGTACTACTATAAAAGGATCCTGTCCAGACTAGGAATCGTATTAAGTATACCCCCTGTAACTCCCGTAGGTACTGAACTGTGAGTGAGTCAGAAACGTTAGCAAAAGGCAAAATTCACCACAAAGCAATTTTGTTAACCCCAACATTACTATTACTACGGAGGTATGTATTTGGTTTTGATGCTGAGGAATTGCATATTGTAGTTGTATCAGTAGTTCAGTCCTGCTCTTTTCTATCCTCCTCAGAATTGTTGAATCGTTAGTATTAAGAAGGAAAGACCCTACGTACTTTAGGAGATAAGTTGTTGGTATAGTTTGGAATGGTTTGCTTTGCCTGCGGTTCAATTCACTCAATAACAACTATACATAGTCCACAAGGAGAATAGAATATCAAGCTTACTTCTGAGGGGGGACCTTAAAACGTCAAGCGCCATGAACACCAATACAGATGATTTTGCAGTTTTATACGTTAATACATCAACAATCCAAGCAAATGTTAAAATTTTACAATTTTAAAAACTTGGATTTTATAAATAAAAACAATTTTTTTAACAAAACGTATTACCAATTTCAAAAAGCAGATCTACAAGAAATTACATGAATATAATTTAATTAAAGGATGAAATAATTGTGACTGACGCCTCAAAATTTGCAAGTTATAATATTGGCTAATCGTGAAATTGTCATTTTTGTTAGTTCAAAAATTGTAAAAGGTGTCCTGAAGAGTTTTAGGACTTTAGGACCATTTGAGTTCTTAGGCTCTACGTTTCGTCCTCTCTTTGCGCTCTAAACTGGGAGAATATAATATAAAATAGGGAGTACCCGTGTATATTAAATGACAAAAAGAAATGCAGGATGAAATAGAAAAAGGAAGAACACGACAGTGCGGGACAAGTTAAAGAAAATAGTAAAGTAAACCAAAACCACTGTTACCGTTAGTACATAATATTGTGGATCGAGATATGCTAAAGCTAAGACCATAGTCTAAGGGAAAGCAGCCAATCCAATCCAAACCAGTTCCTTTAATACTTAACATCAGTCTGATTATTTCCAACTCAATAACTTGGACACAGATTTTATTGGACAAGAGAGAAATGAGAATGGAGCCGAAATCTCTTCTCTGTGAAAGGAAAGCGTAATCAAGCGTGAATAATAATTGTATTCTCGTCTCGGGGTCCTCGAACTCAACTCTTTCACTTACTCACTCATTCATTCATTCAAAATGAAACTCAAAAGAAGAGAGAGGAAACTAAAGGAAACAGAAAAGACCAGGCAGGGCCAGACGAAACCAACGCATGGGACAGCAAAGCAAAATAAAGCAACCCAAACCAAAGAATTGGAAAAAAGCTTTGATTTCTTCCCGGCTTAGTTCAATTCATTGTATATGCCAGACCAGTCCAGGTCAGGGCACACGAGCTTTGTATTTTATATACTAAACGTAAATACCTACCTAAAAGGCTTTCCATCAGTAGGTACCTAACTATTGTATCTTACAGAATTTGCACAAGAACTTGGATAAAAAAAATTCTGTATGAATGGAGTTACTTTAAAATGACAACAAATATTTCCCAATAGTGATAACGTGTTTAGAATTAGTGGTCCTCTAGATTTTGAGAGGATAACAGAAGCCTCAGGGTTTTAATTACAATTTTACGGCAGATATACTTTCATTTGACGTAGTGCACTGGCTTCCTTTCCCTCTCTGAGGTAGAGATACGCATCTCTAACCATTTATTACTATTATTACTATTTCTGCTGGTTAGCCAGACTTACTAACAACATATATATAGCTAACTCCAACTATTTACTTTTGCATGATCCGTCTCTATGTTTATTCCTTTTACTTTCATTTCATTAATTCTTCAACATCAGAAACCTAGTTTGCTTACTGTTGCTATAATCTTGAAGAAGAACAATGATAAATAAAGTTAAGAGATGTATTTTATTTTAGTAGAGTAAGTAGATACAGTATATAAATATTTAGTAGTAACATCCTATACATGGTATGTACTATAGGAAGTAGGCACGTTTGATCTTATAACAATATTGTCTCCGCTTTGTTCAGTCAAGGTTGATTTGGTTTCGTTGACTATTCTTCAATTTGTTTAACATAAGCGTTTATTTCTCCATGACTTGGCTAAAAATCTCTCTACGATCGCAATCCCATCGCATCGCTTCCTTTACATTCTAAACTTTCACCACAATCAGTGCGAGATCTATCGAAGAACGAATTAGAGAGAAATTCCAGCAATGCAATTCGACTTTACTTTAAGAATCAAATTCTATCTGCCATTCCGTATAACATAGAGACAATAGAAATTCTTTATCTAATACAATAAAATATCTGTATTTATAACTTGATAATACATTTAGGTACCTTTTATAGAGAAAAATGTAATTTATAGAGAACAGAAAGATGTTACATTTCTATTCCCACTTCCAGCCTAGCTCATAGTATAAATTATCATGTAGACATGCTAGAGAAATTGGGTGAAATGAAAAATACGGAAATTCTTCGTCGTACAATATTCCTGCATATATGTAGAATAAATGTCGTAGGCAGAAAATACCGTTAAGCGTTACGAGGACAAAAACCCATACTGTAGGCTTAAGCTCTCCATTTTCGGCGCTTGTTTAATATTTGTAAACTAACCACGTTGGGACATTAAATATTTACATGATTCTTTTTGTACCAAGATTAAAAATGTCCAATAATTTGCAGTCTTCAATTTTTGGGGTACTTACCTCGGAGGGGGGCAAAATTTTGAAACCACCAAAAAACTCTCTAGTTAAGTAAAATGTAGAATTAATTAATTGTCACAAAAATAAACTGGTAGTGAAAGTCGGAGAAAGGGGACCTCTGTTCATGGGGGAACGAATATCTACGATACATACATTCCTAAACACTACTGCGTAAAATACATTATAGTATTTAGGTAGGAGCTATATATAACTGTTCCATTATCCAACATTCTGCTTTAACTTCCGGCTGTTTAACTTGATAAGAAATTCTGGTATGAAAATCTCTGATTTCACACTAAATTTACTTGCTAATTTCCTCAGTCGTAGTCGTTGCGCTGCTCCTTTCTAAAAAGTTCCGAAGGTAAATGTTGAATGGAAAAGCAGAAAATAGAGGACATAACAAAGTAGGGTGTGTGTACTTATACACTATAGTGTGATTTTGTAAACTGGAGTGGAACGTCTTCTTCCTCTCAAACACTTCTTCCTTCACTTCACACATTATAAATACGTGCAAAAACGACTATGCATAATGAAAACTAGTTTTGCGAAAAGTTGGCAATTTCTCATAGCACCATACTACATAGTACATCGCACCAGTAGCAGTTCAACTTACGAAGACCAAACCCCATACCGCACTAACTATCTCCCCATTACATAATGCATACACTATACACTAGCAAAGCATGGCCGTGTAACAAAGAACAGGAAATTTACGCACAAGATAAGATCGCACTGCAAATCGCAATGTTCTACTTTTACTTTACATCTACCCCTATCGTAAAGATAGTTAGTGACTGACTTGCCCTAAAATAGAGAATAGGGACACATACTGATTAGAGATGTGAAAACTCGTCTAAAGGCCTTAATTTTACATTCCACCGTAAAAGCTTATTTGTTTCATGGTTAGTGTAGTTTCTTATACATTCTCTCGATGGCAAAATCTGATCTACAGTTCAATTTGAATCAAAGTACGTCTTTTGTGATTTTATAAGATCCTAAAATTGACAGTTATGAAATATACATAGAATATTTATCTAATGGCGATGTTATTTTATTAAACAATACAATTGCCAGTGACTACTGTGTTATACAGATTTATGTATTGTGTTTATGCAATCCAAACAGTAAGGCTGCCAGTTATGTACTGATATGTAGTTAAGTAATATCTGTCTGTAGTAAATTGTTTTTTATCGATACAATTACAATTTTTATTGATGCAATTACGAATGCTATTAAACTTTTATACTTACACCTATTGTTGGGCTTTGATTATCAACAGAAAATGGCAATAGGACTTTATAACTACATAGTGTATCAGATTTCATATATCCATCTAGCTAAAGGATCTAACAAATTGCAATACGGCAGTAACATGCGTTTGCAACACAAAATTTTCAGTTTTTGCCCATCAGTTTGATAGAAAATGAAAGTAGTTTTGTTTTGTAAATAAATCAGATTTTTACGGTATGTTGCATATTAATGGTACGTATCCCACGAATACAATACAGTACTAACGGTAAGTGCTGAAGTAGTGTATGGTGTAAGTTTCTGGTTACTTTAAGTACAAGTTTATCTTTGAAAAGCTAATAGATCTAGCACTAACTAACACAAGCTAAGTACACATAGATACATACATACATGTAATTTACGTGTGTATTTCATCTTGTATTGTCTGTGCTTTGCGAAGTGTACACAGAAATATATAACTTACATATATATTCTTCAATGTAAACTTGCAATGGTAATATCAGTATAATTTACTAGATGTGTACATCCACATTCCAGATGTATGTAATGTAGGTATGTTGTGTGTGTATGTATTAGAGACATAGATAACTGCACAAGGGAATACAAATACATGGACTGTGTAGGAGTTCATGAATAAAATATTTAGCTCATATTTATCATTTATGTATTCATGAACGGAGCCAACTAAAGTCATGTAAAGCACTTGAGTAGAAAACAGAGAAAGTTCGCAGAAAGACTGAACTGGCCTTCGTTTCCTAATAAACTCGCTGATGTTCCGCTCACATCATTTAGGCTACACTACACATAACTGAGCTGAATCTTATACAAACACACACTACTTCCTTATAAATATAACATGCAATAGCTCCTACATATTTTATATGTATTATGAATAAATAGAAAATACAACAATCCCTATATCTATCTGTATATCCTTCGCGAACACATAAACATAACATAACATAACACATCACATATAATATATAAACCAACAATGTGATAATATATTTAGAAGAATTTTATATTTTGTATGCATAGTACACGAATGGCAATATTCTATTCATTTTGTGTTGTGTCCCTTGACTTAGTCCAGTTCAGTCACTCTGTTGTGTTCTATTCTGATTCTTGTGATAGTATGTGCGTTGTAAATAGATATAAAATATAACGGTGCCGCTGCAGCGACTATTTACTATCTGTATGTATTTGTATATTCTTATAGACTTTATAGCATAGTTTTGCTGATGTGAAAAGGAAAGAGAAGAATTTGGTTTAATAGAACATTTAGAGAGGAACTATATCTCTGGACTGTGCCATCACATCAAATCAGTGTGGAACAAGTAGAAATACAACAGGGAGAGACACTTAAGTAGGTCAAATGAATGACTACACCATAACATACATGGAATACTTACTGACTTGACTTGTCTACTCTACTTGCTCTTTCAGTTGGCATTTTTGGAGAAAACTAACGTAGCATATCATTCAAGATTTTCTGTATGATTCAACATTTTAAGTCGCTAATAATGCAACAAAAATCAATAACACACTGCATATCTGTACATACATTGGATAGACTCTAGAGTATATAATACAAATACTGGAGCAATTTTTGGCACGTAGTAAATTGTAAATGTTGTTTTCTACGGAGATATTCACACTCACATTGTAGTGTTGGGCTAATATGATAAATTGCACATGCATTCACTCTCATATACCTATACACTGTGTCCCATCGCATCACATCCTAAAGTAAACGTATATCTCCACTACATAGATATATAGACATGTGTACCTTCCTCCCTTCGTTTCTAGCTTGTCTTGTCCAATATTAGAGAAAGATATGAAATGTAGGTAAATATACTGTAACAAATCATAAAGGCAAAAGGGAACTCCTAACTTAAGGGTGCCTTGGGATTCATGCATATATTTTTCTTAGGATTTGTTGCTTTTTTGGGTGCTTGCTCGAGGAATCTATAAGGTAACGCAACGCTGAATCCGTATTGAAACCTGCCACTAAATTTTTCCTTCTAGAATTTTGCATTCCATCAAGACAACGCATTTTTGCTTTAAAATTTTGTGTGATATGCTCCCTTAGTATAATATTTTGTACAGCAGAAATCCAATCTCAGAGATTATAGATACTGTACCCTTGTCAACATGGACCTAAATGCATCCACTCCATACACAAAAGCATCCCGAAATATTTAACAGTGTGCCATTCAATTTAGGTACAAAATATGGGTTGTCACTTGTTAGAGATTGTAATTTTCAACACAAAACGCATTTTAAAGTAATAGTAAATATTTGACCCAAATTGTCCTATAGGCCCGTAATGTAATACATTTATGAAGATTGATAAACAAAGTTATCTGTAGCATAAATACTGTATTCCGTTTATTAATGGATCGCTGTTAGAACCATTTATGGGAGTGACGGCTGGTGTCCGATCTCCGTTCTTGGGCAATATTTTTGAAGGGGTCAACTTGTTTTAATTCTGTTTTCGAATTTCAACAGCATATGTACTAAGGACGAATCAGTTCGTAAATGGGACCATTTGGAGTGGTGTTACATAAGTAGGAGACTGTTGTATTTTTATATATTTGTAACTTTTAAAAGGTTCAATCTTTTTGAATTGTGTTAACGTATTTTAATGCAAGGATAAATTTAATTTCCTCACAATGCCCCAACTTAGTTGGCAATCTGTGATTTGACCAAAAAAGGACTGTATTATGTATAACGATGTGAGATTCGACTAATAGTGTATTGTATCATGTGGGGCAATGGGAGATTCGAATTGTTTTGCACCGATCCATTAATTATATCTATATTTGCCATGGTTTATTTATACTGTGATGAAAGGAAAGTCATATTAAATATATGCTTGCACACAAGTGTAATTGTAAGTAAACATTAGTAGTAGATGCAGCGAAGTGTTGTGTAAACAGTAATTTAGAACCAATTAGTGCTTCGCCGGAAGTGTCGCAAGGTTTCTACAGAGAATTCACAGAGTATGTAATCTGTTAAGGTAACGAAAGGTGTGATGAGATCAAATCAAGCCGGAGGGAAAGGAAATCAATGTTCTGCTTGGATTAGATTGACTTGACTTTCCCTGGGTTGGCTTGGCTTTCTTCCGTGTCCCAATCCAAAGCAAAGTAAAGAAGAGAGAGAGTGAGAAAGACTTAGTAAGTAGGTTCCTAAGTAAGTAAACCAAACAGAGACTTGAGATTACAACTATGTACATACTACATACCTAGGACAATATAAAATAAATATATCTGTGGAGAAGTATAAGTAAATGCTTCAAATAGTAATCACATGCATTGGCTTGGCTTTGGCTAGACTCAACTAACTACTAACTCTAATCGGCAACACCTTCTATTCAAGAGGAATTAGTTCTAATGGGACTGACACGCGAAAAGGTACGAGAAACGAGATAAAGACAGAGTGAATGCTGTAACTCTCTCTAAAGTATAAGTAAATACATAGGAACTTTTGCATATAGGTCATAGACATATAATATAAGACATTTAGGCACAGGGAACCTATTTGTAACTTTTATGTTAAGAACGTTAACCTAAAATGCACAGCAGGTATTACAGTAAAGAAGTTCCACAGGGTTTAGGTGTGAAGGAGTATTGGAAATCTTTTTACTACATAAAAATTCCAATAATTTACGAAGCGAAAACTACGGGGTGTAAAAATTTTGATCAACATTATGTAAAGAATTTCTGTGGTTAAGGATTCAGCACGTATTCTTCATAATCATTTATTTTCACAAAACAAATGAATTCATTTTTGATAATATTAATATTATATATTTACATGTTATTTAAATACTTTTAACTCTGATTACTGTGTCCTTGTGACAATTTTTTCTTTGTGAAAAAACAGTGTACATAAATAAATATGTATATTCTCTCTCTTGTCGCATTTCAAATTTTTTCACTTAGGGTTAAATTAGATCTTAAATCTGTTAAGCATGTCCATCGGCAGCTTTTTGAATAAGGTTAATTAAATCTTTGTCATTACAATTAGCAAATACGTAGCAGCAATGGTAAAAAACAAAAATAGTGGCAAAGTGGCAATAGTATGAGCTTTTGACTAAACAGATAGTAATACCGTGCCTACGACATGTGTAAGCATATAAAATATAGCATTATCAGTAATATCAACACTGTAAGTAAGTACACAAAGATCCTTTTAGTATTTAGGAGTATAAAGAATGGAGTATTATATGTAATCCAACTCAACAAGGTGTACGAGTGGAGAGCTTGGTTTGCTCTGGCTTGGCTTGACTGTGTAAGACGAGAGTTCTGCTGAAGCTGTCACTGATTGTAATTAGAAAGAGTGACAAACCACCTTTGGGAACTTGCTTTAGAAATACATTTCCCTTCCGAGTCACACTCTCAAGCTTCCTTTTCATTGTCGTCGAGTTCTGTTGTACTATTACTTCATGTAGTAGGTAAGGTAGACTCTAGACTGTCTAAAGTCTAACCTTCCACTGTTTTCCCTTTTACCTTCACATTACTGCACTGTACTCTACTTTGATATGTTTCATTTGCTTTCCCTTTCCTTGCCATTTTATGTTGGCTTCGGGACTAACTTTCGGCGTTCTAATAGGAACCTATACCTTATAGTACATATAAAACTGTACTATAAACATTACTGTTGAGTTGTGTTGAAGTTGAATATCCTATCTTCCATATATGTACATATATAAAGTGTGAGTATATAAGGAATGGAATGGCAACCTGTTAATGATTCTTCTCACGAGCTGTAGCTGTAGTGTAGTTGCTCGGCTGTTTGCCGTTTTAGCTACTTGCTTTAGTCTAGTCAAGTCTTTTCTCTACTTATCATTTGTAGTTTGGGAGTATGTGTGTATATGTACATGAGTGTGTGTATGTGTGAATCTACCAATATGTGTATATAATGCCTTTGAGTTGTATTTATATATGTTGCAGACAAATCAGGCTTATAAAGCTAATCTTCGTTTTTGACATAAAACGATTTCACATTCACTTAAGATCAGACGTTTCACTAATCTACCCCATAGACTGTATTAAAGGACAAATCAAAAATATAAAGGCGGTGTCATATTTTGGTTAAACCTTGCTTATGAAACCTAATTAAACTAAACTTGTCATAACAATAGGAGGTTCGCGGTTAAAAGGCCGAATGCCATAAGGGCGAACGTCAAAAAAGGACCAAAAGCCATAAGAAAGAATCCAAAATCCAAAAGGAAGAATGCAAAATCCAAAAGGAAGAATTCAAAAAGCAATAAGACAGAATATGCTATATTTGACGAAGGCGCATGTTTGTGTATGTACGTATGGTGCCAAACATCTATAGTAGGGATGTTTGACCCTATCATATTAACTGCATGAATGGTTGATATATGAGTTACATGGCATACTAGCATACTTATTCTTTCTTTTGGGTTTTGCGTTCGCTCTTTTGGATTTTGCATTCTTTCTTTTGGATTTTGCATTCTTTCTTTTGGATTTTGCATTCTTTCTTATGGTTTTTGCCTCATTTTTGACGTTCGCCCTTATGGCATTCGGCCTTTTAACCGTACACCCAATAGGAGGTGCAGGTGCTAAAATTCCTTCATAGTACAGGTTGGGACCATTTTATTAAGTCCGGTAAGTTATATGCCATAATTTTGGGTGTGGAACTGACAATTTTGATATTACTACTACAATTTGCAAAAAAAACTGTGAGGAAATATTTTAATTCTGCAATTTGCCAATCATAGTAACGTAAAAATTTTTCATACAATATATTCCATAGTAAAAGACGTAATTATTAATACGTTGCCCACAACGGGAATATAAATTCGAATTCTGTATACACGGCTTTATGTATAAGTGTTTGTTCCCCAAGGAGTATACACAGATTATTTCTGTCAGTTTTGAAAATTTCGGTAAACTCTCCCTATTTTGGCATATTTACTGGATATCCACTTTACCTGCAACATATACATTGTAACTTTACTTATAGTTTGGATTGGAGATGTTTTCCTGTTTTCTGTAGATACAATGTATGTACAGGAGATACTCTTGCAAGACTAGGCAAGTTAGTTTCCTACTTGTTAGTTTAGTTGTAGTAACTAAACTACCTAGGATGAAA